>CABHPP010068837.1:14007-42917 GCA_902168425.1 Peromyscus attwateri | reverse complement strand
ACACACACACACACACACACACTTCTTCCCTTTGCTGTCCCTGTCGTCTGGATGCTGGGCCTGGGACTGATGCTCCATTATCTCTTATTTTTCATTTCCACTTTCTCTTTCTGTCTTGGTATTTGTTGGCTTTTGTTGTTATTTATTTTTTTTTTACTTATGTGTATGGGTGTTTTGTCTGCACATACATTGTGTACCAAATGGATGCTGAGTGCCCATGGGGGTCAGAAGGCCTGGAGTTAGAGATGTTTGTGAGCCGACCTGTGGGTGCTGGGACCTGAGCCTGGGTCCTCTGCCAGACTAGCAGGTGCTCTTTCCTAAACCACTGAGCCATCTGTAGTGTGTTTTTGTCATTTGTTTTTTAAGCAGCATCTCATATAGCCCAGGCTAGCCTAATACTCATTATGGAGGTGGCCTTGAAATCCTGACCTCCTGCTTCCACCTCCTAATTGCTGGGATGTCAGGCCTGTGTCACCAAACCTGTTTTTACAGGGTGTTGGAAACCTACCCAGTACTTCCTGTCTGCTGGGCAAGCACTCTGCCTGAGGATTGTCCCCGGCCTGGTTTTGTTTTTAAGGCTAATGTAGTCTTTTCATTTTCAAGTGTTCTCTTTGTTCTCTGAATACCCTGCCGACCCCTTACACTTCCCGCCTCCCACGTGGTCCCTGTTGGGTTTCTTCCATGCAGCAACTTCTCTTACCGACGTGGTGGAAGGACCAGCATAAATTTGGGGCGGCATTCTTTCTTCACGAACAGTTGTGGCTCTCTCCCAATGGAACCCTCTCCCATCTGTCCGTTTTGACCTCCTGCTGATCTTTTCCATTCCTTCAGTACTGAGGATTTAACTAGGGCCTCCTTCATGCCAGGCCTGTGCTCTAACACCAAGCTGCACCTTGGTTCAGCATCCTTGTTTTGTAACAGTTTTCTCAGGGTTCATCCTCAGCTGTCCTGTTGCGCCTTTCCGAGCTGTTTTGGTGCAGGGGTCTCTGGTGGGCAGTTCACCGGGAGGCTCCCCTGCTGTCACCATCTTCAGGTCTCTTTTGCTGGGACTAGGTAGTTTTCCTGCCAAGCTTTTCTAGCCTGCTGCCCAGGAGGTGAAGCTGCCTGTCAGGCTTCTAGGAGTCTGGTGGGAGAGCAGGCCATGGGGTGGGGTGGGGGTGGGGTGGGGTGTGTGTATGTGTTTCAGGATCACAATGGATGTGGTCACACAATGACCATGAGGTCCTCCCCCTACCCCCAGTATCTGTGATGGTGCCTAATGGCCCCGGGGCAAAGAGCTGCTTCAGAAAGTGAAATTCCAGTACCAACAAGCCACCCAACCAGCAAAGCCCCTGAACATTGCTCTCTGATGACCATCGGCCACTTCCCCCATGTCCCCATCACCTGGTCCGAGATGCCCATGTTTCTCCTCTAGACCATAAAACCTCTATCCGAGACCATCCATATCTTACTGGCTCCCATCCTTTCTGGATCCTGGAACCAGAGTGCCTCTGTGATATTACTTCCCTGCTTGAAACCTCTTTCTGCTTACCATGGCCTCAATAAACGACCCAGTTCTGCCTCTGGTACCATGCCTCTCCAGTAAGGCTTCTAATTCCCTGGCCCCCCTCTGTAGTCCCTCTGACATCCACAGCCCTGTCCAAACTCCCAGCTCCTTGTCTGACTCGCCCTTTAGACACAGCCCTGTAATCGGACCTTTTACAGGGTCGTGACCACATCCCTCTTCTGAGATTGCCTGTTCCCCTTGGGACCCGCAAGGAAAATCTGCATGTCCATAGTCACCAGTGCTGAATTGCATGGGGCAGCAGAGGCCATTGCCACTGGCATCTCTGGAGAGCTTTGTTCTGTAGCTAACTATGAGGGAACGATGCTTTGACCTTTGCATTGAACCCAGGGACCAGCCCCCACGTCAGTGAGAGCGCTCCCCGTCCCCAGGACTTCTGCAGTGCATACAGGCAAGGAGTGAAAATGGAGAGCATGCCTCCCAAGTGTTGAGTATACAGAATGTGACCCCCAGCTGCTCTGCAGGATCACCAAGTAGAGGCCTTTCCCAGAGGGGAGGCTGTTCCACCCAGCCACCTTCCTTCCCCAGTCACTGCTAGAAAGTCAACTGCCCAGTAGGCGGGGCCAGGGAGTAGTAGGCACAGGCGTATTCTGGTGAGAAAAGATGGGGAGTAGAATTGGGCAGCTGCCAGGACAGGACACAAAGTACTTCCAGAGCACTTGATACTCCGCCCACTTAGAAAGGGGCATCACCACCTCCAACCATAGATGGGGAAATAAGAACTCCTTAAGTGTGTCTCTCAAGGTCATACAGCCAGAAACTGCAGATTCAGACCTAAGGCTCTCCAAGCCCCACCCATACCATGGCATTCCCTGGGATCAAGGGAATAGTGAGAGCCTCACAGCTTGCAGGTAGCTTTTATAATGTGGGACTCCTTGGCCTCCTTCCACGGGCCCTGGGGAGGCTTTGGGGAGACAGTGGATCAGGGCTCTTTTGAGTGGCTTTGTAGAGCCTAGGGATTGAGACAAGAGCTCCCTTCCCTGGCATTTAATGGTTTCCAGAATCCCAGAGCTGGGCTGGGCAGGAGGAAGGGTGGGTGGGGCATCCCCAGACATTGGTGGGGCATCGGGAGTCAGGCAAGTCTCAGCAACCCTTCTCTATGGCTTCCTTTTCAGGAATTGGTGTCCTTACCAGATCTCTAGACTGGTCACCTTCATAGCTGCTTCCAAAACAGAGAAATTACTGGTCCATTCACAGCAGCCATGTCCACAGGGGGCTCCTGACTGCCAGAGAGTCAAAGTCATGTGAGTAGGATGGACAGGCCATTTCCCAGGCCCAGTGGGTCCACTAGAGGTGCTGATCCCCTGCCTTCTTCCTCAGGTACCGAGTGGCCCAGAAGCCAGTGTACCAGGTCCAACAGAAGGTGCTGACCTCTCAGGCCTGGAGGTGCTGTCCAGGCTTCCATGGTCCAGACTGCCAGGACTATGGTAGGGCTCCCCAAAGTCCCCCCTAACCCCTGACCCCAGAAATCATACTATTCTTCTGACTTCTGGGCTCAACTCACCATACTTCCCTCTGCAGATCCCACAGCAAACCCCGAGCCCACAGAGCCAAGTGGCGAACTCCCGGAGACTTGGGACCAGCTGGATGGCTTTGAACTTGGTGTGTTGCTTTCCTAGAAGGACAGAGTTCGTGTGTTTACTTCTTCGTCCTCTGAAGGGCAGCTCCATCTCAGGAAAACTTTGTCCTTGGAATCAGCATGGGTTTCCTTGTGGTCCTGCACTGTTCTCCGGGAAAGTTCCCAGGGCCCTCGGTCTACTGCCTGGGGCTGATACCCATTCCTTTTTCTGACTCCATTTTTCTTGGAAAGCTGGCTTTGCCAGGTACCTTTCTTGCTCCTTGACCTACACAAGCTCCCAGACTTGGAGGAAGCTTTTCCACACTCTTGCACACTGTCCCCCTCGCCTGTGCCCCCCAATACCAGGACGTGGAAGTCATGTTGCCTCTAGTCTCAGCCTTAACACAAAAGAGTCACCACTTATGAATTGATTTCAAGGGTGGGATAGGGGGTGGATTTCACTGTGCAGTCAACTATCTATTGGTTGGAGCTGCTGGGAATGGAAATGTGGCTAAGGAGAGAAACGTGCTGATTGATTAGTCATGTCTGCTGTGGCTGTGGGAGGAAAGGTGGTAGAGAGCTGCAATTGCCCTTCTGAGGCTAATGGCTTCTAAGCTCCAGCTCAAGAGGGGCCAACGTATTCCCTCGCTCTGAGTCCCAAGTCTTTTCTTGACTGCATTATCTATCTGCCCATGCCTGGTGAGTTTGCCTTTAACACTTATGTCTGGTATGTTTTTAGGCCACCCTGGCACAGAGTTCAATGAGATTAAGGGGCCACAGGAACACCTGCTTCAAAATCTCCAGAATGATGCCCAGTTGGTAGAAGATGACCTCCCAGGCACTTGGGAGGCCCCAGCCAGCAACCTCACAGCTGACAGGATGGAAGCCAATCGAACAGAATTCGGTGAGTAGCAGCCCCCAAGAAGGCACAGACTTCAGAGACCCTCCTGCCCCAGCCCGGGGAGGGGTGTCTGCTGCAGCAGACTTGTTGAAACATGGTATCTGTTGCAGGGTTTTCTGGCAGGAAGTCAGAGCACCTGCTGCGGCCCCATGTCGATGCGTTCCTGGAGGCACACTTCAATCCCATCTGGAAGAGCTTCAGTGAGAGCTTGCACAGCCTCTCCCAGGCTATCAGAAACCTGTCTCTTGATGTGGAGGCCAATCACCAGGCCGTCAAGATGCTCCAGGAGGGTACTGTGACCAGGGCTGACCTCCAAGAGCTTGGTGCCAAGTTTGATGCCAAGGTCCAGGAGAATAACCAGAGAGTGGGCCGGCTGCAGCAGGACGTGGAGGACCAGCTGCATGCCCAGCGCCGTGCCCTGCACCACGCCCTCTCTGAGGTCCAAGCTGAGGTGAGCACCAAGTTAAAGCAGCTTGTCAAGGCTCAGGAAGTTCCAGGAGCAGAAGGCAGCCTGGTGGTGGCATCTGCAGCCGCGGCGGCAGCAAGGCCCGAGCCCGAGAGCCTGCAGGCCAGGCTGGGCCAGCTGCAGAGAAACGTCTCTGCTCTGTACACCGTCATCGACCAGAGGGAGGAGGAGTTGCAGAGCACCATCAAGAGCATGGACAGTGTCTTGAACCGGCACGTGGATGAAATCAAGGAGCTGTATTCTGAATCAGATGAGACCTTCGATCAGATCAGCAAGGTAGAGCGGCAGGTGGAGGAGCTGCTGGTGAACCACACCGGGCTTCGAGAGCTGCGGGTGATCTTGATGGAGAAGTCCCTGATCATGGAGGAGAACAAAGAGGAGATGGAGCGGCAGCTGTTGGAACTCAACTTCACTCTGCAGCATCTGCAGGCGGGTCACGCAGACCTCGTCAAGTATGTCAAGGACTGCAACTGCCAGAGGCTCTACTCTGACATGGACGTCATCCGGGAGGGCCAAAGGGACGCCATGCGCACCCTGGAAGAGACCCAGGTGAGCCTGGATGAGCAGCACCAGCTGGACGGTTCTTCTTTGCAGGCGTTGCAAAGCACTGTGGATACCATGTCCTCAGTGATGGATAAGCACAAAGTAGAGGGTGAGCAGGCACGGGCCGAGAGGGCCCGGATGCGGAGCCAGCTGCGGGTGCTGGACCACGCGGTGGAAGCGCTGAAGACTGTGGCGAACCAGACCGGCAGAGAGATGCGCCAGCTGCATAGCTCCTTCGCAGCCCTTTTGGAGGATGCGCTGCGGCATCAGGCGGTGCTGGCTGCCCTCTTCGGGGAAGAGATGATGGAGGAGTTGTCAGAGGAGGCGCCTCGCCCTCTGCCCCTGAATTATGACCAGATCCGCCTCGCTCTGCAGGACGCCGCCAGCGGGCTGCAGGAACAGGCGTTTGGCTGGGATGCCTTGGCCACTCGGGTGGAGGCCTTGGAGCAGGCCTTGGAGCAGCACCCACAGTTGGCAGAGCGACTGGAACCCAGTCACGACTCTGGAAGGGAGGAGGAAGCCACGGCTTTGGCGAACCTGGAGCAGGAGATTCAGCGCCTAAGCTCTGATGTCAAGCAGGTTGGGCAGTACTGTGATGCCTCCTGGGCTGCCTCCCTCAATGGCTCCCTTGAAGACCTACACAGCATGCTTTCTGACACCCGGCACAGCTTGAGACAGCACCAGCAGCTCTTCCGCAGCCTTTTCCAGAACTTCCAAGAGCTGGTGGCAAGCAACATCAGCCTAGACCTAGGTAAGCTGCACACCATGTTGAGTAAGAAAGAGAAGAAGCAGCAGATGGGAGCATCCCGGAAGAGGGAGAAGAAGCAAGCGGTGACGGTGACGTCTGCAGGTGCACATGCCAAAGGGATGGAGAAAGGTGTTCTGGACTCAGAGCTCTGGGAAGCAGGTGAGTGCCTGGGCCCTGGAGACTGGCTGTGTGAGTCCAGGGCAGGGCTAGCTGCCTACCCAGCTGCTCCCTTCTCCCCGGGGGAGGCGGGGACATGAGGTGCAAGAGAGCAGGATGATCATTGATCACCACCTCTCAGGAGGCTACCTTCCCCTTCTCTTCAGGGCTATGTTTGTTTGAGACAGGATTTCTCTGTGTAGCCCTGACTGTCCTGGGACTTGCTCTGTAGACCAGGCTGGCCCCAAACTCACAGAGATCTGTCTGCCTCTGCCTCCTAAGTGTTGGGATTAAAGGAGTGTGCCGCCACACCTGTGGGCTATGAGCCTCTTATGCTACCTGGAGTATAGGGAGGCATAAGTCTCAACAATCAGTTGTAATTCCAGAGCCCAGGAGTTGGCAGAGGCCCTAGCTGCGGAACAGAGTAGAATGTCTCAACTCTTCACCCTCACCCCAGTCCCTGTCTTTCCTAAGCCCGCCCCTGGACTCTAGGGAAGGTGGACTGGAGCAGGGATCATTTACAATGGCAGCACCCCCACGAAAGGTGAACACAGGGAAAGGCCTTATGCTCAGGAGGAAGGGCCTTCCTTAGTAAATACAGTGGGCGGTGTAAATACCCTGCGGTACCTCTCCTGGGCTTTATCATGATGACTCAGCCTTAGCTGCTCAAGCATGCATTCATTATCATCACATCTTACCTGAAACTGAGGTTGAAGCCCAGCAACAACCTCAGCCAAGCAGTGAGCAGCCCAGAGAGGCTGGCTCTGCGGTGCAGCAAGTCCACAGCACGCCCCCGAGGGGCCACCTACACCCAAGTTGTCACAACACCTGAGAGCTTCCGTTCCCCAGCACGGGCGTGGTGTGCAGGAACTGGGGCAGTTCTACATCCCCCAGCCTTTCCAGAGAGCTGCATCCACTTACGCTAACTCCTCCATCTCTTTTTCTCTTGTAAGTGGAACAAGCCCCAACATGCCGATGACTTTCACCGTTTGCCTGATAAGGTTAGGTGTCTGTTTACTCCTGCAGTATTTTTTTTTTTAATTTCAGAAAATATTTTTTCCCTTTAAAAACTCTTTTCTTGCGAGAAGGCCATCGAGCTTCGATTTGTGCCCTGCAGGGAAGTGCACCCTCAGTTTGCATAGCCCTTCTGTCTTCTGAAGTCCCACTGGGGTGGATTCCCAGCTGTAGGCAGGTTGAAAGAAGAACCAATGGCCCCCAGCAGGCACCGTAGGGCAGCCTTTCACCAAGGCAGGAGCTCCACCTGCTGGATGCTTTGGGGATTGCAGCACCAACCCTCAGTATTCCCTGTGGCAGACAGGAAAGCTATTCATAAACAATTCTTATAAAATCTTCCAGAGAGAAGCAAACTTTTGTCATTCCTAAGGCTATTTCTGGATTTGGAGGCAAAAAGATGGATTTCAGTCTGAGACTTAAGTCATTAACTGCTTTACAGACTTCTTTGAGGTCTTGGTTCCATTTTCTGAGAAATGAGGGGGCTTGCACAGAGAGAGAGAGAGAGAGGGAGAGGGAGAGGGGGAGAGGGGGAGAGGGGGGGGGAGGGGGAGAGAGGGGGAGAGGGGGACAGAGGGGGACAGAGGGGGACAGAGGGACAGAGATGAAGGAACTCCCAAGAGGATCTTGCTAAGGTTCGCCTCACTTTCTGGACTCCATAAGGTACATTCTTGTCCCATCTGCAGGCCGTTAGTCAGTTTCCTGAGCTTCCTGAACAGGTGGTGTAGCTGATGCCCTTCCTCTCGTTCAGGTGGGGGTGTTGCTCTGCCTCCAGTTTCAGCAGGATTGTGCTTCTGCAAGTGAGGAAGCCAGGAAAGCACCCCAAATCGAGAGGGCCCAGGGTCTGCTCTCTGCTTGTGTGGTCTGGATCATCAAACTGTCCCTTTATACCCTTCAGTTTCCCTATCTGCCATGCTAGGGCTCTGTGCAACATTTTGGAAATCATTAAAATGACTAACCAGGGCTGGAGAGATGGTTCAGTGGTTAAGAGCACTGGCTGTACCTCCTGGGCCCAATTCCCAGCACCCACATGGCAGCTCACAACCATACTTCAGTTCCAGGGGATCTTGTGACCTTTTCTGGCCTTTGTAGGTAGCACCCATGCACATGGTACACAGACATACATGCAGGCAAAATACCCATTCATATAAAATAATAATTACAAGCAATTTAGATGACTAGCCAGAGGGGGTCCCCCTTACTCAGGAAAGGTCTTACCTTGTAGCTCGGATTGGCTTCAAAATGAAGATTTTACCGCCTCTGTCTCCCATGTTAGAATTACAGGTGTGGACTACCATGCCTGGCTTGAAGGGGTTTCTCCTTTCTTTTTCTTCATGCTCTTGTGTCCACATCTGGCAAGAACCACCATTCCTGCTCTCAATTATCTCCCATGGTTAACGTTATTTTGAGAATAGGTAATATTCTCCCCCCCACCCCCAGATGTCTCAAGACTCCCAGCAAGTATGTGCCGGGGAGTTAGTAGTACTACTACTTAGTAGTAGAACACTCGTCTACCACGTGTGAGGCCCTGTGTTCCACCCCCAGCACTGATCTGGAAGGAAGGAAGGATCCTTGGCAGGTAGCAGGCATGTGGGAGTTGGATACCCCAATTTCTAGCACAGCCCACCAAGCCCTGAGCCTTGGGAAGCCGAAGACACTAGTCTCTCTGGAGAGTTGAAAGGATGGGATCAAAGAAGAGCGTGCTTTGTTGAGGATCAAAGGAGAAAGTGCATTCATCAGCCAGACAACACATCTGTACTTCCCCTTCTCTCCCACTCTCTGAAACCACACTGTCTGAGACAAACACTTTTGGGAATGTACGAGGTCTCTAGAAATAATGTCCTGCTCCTAGTGCAATAAGGCGAAGGAGGCGGAGTTTGGGAGACGATGGATAACTCCCTGTTTCCCCTGGCAGGCTCCCCCGTGGCCTTCTATGCCAGCTCCTCAGAAGTGGTAACGGCCATGCAGATGGTGAAGTTCAACACCACGTCCATCAGCGTGGGCGGCAGCTACTTCCCCGAACACGGCTACTTCCGAGCCCCCAGACGTGGCGTCTACTGGTTTGCAGTGAGCATTACATTCGGCCCAGGCCCAGGCGTGGGGCAGCTGGTGTTGGAAGGTCATCGCCGGGTTCCAGTCTACAGTACAGAACATGGGGGTGGGAGCACAGCCACTGCTTTTGCTATGGCAGAGCTGCAGAAGGGTGAGAGAGTGTGGTTTGAGTTAACCCAGGGGTCAGTAACAAAGGGGAGCCAACCACACGCTGCATTTGGGGGCTTCCTGATGTTTAAGACCTGAACCCTGGGCTCAGCTTGCATCAGACACAACACACTTGCCTGCTGTCCGTAGCCTGAGGCTCCGGCCTCAATAGCTGGAGAACATCTAGCGGCCTCGCTCTTCCCTGGACACCTTCTGCAAAGATCCTGCCGTGGGCTGCATGCACCTTCTTTTGGGCACACAGGCTGGGGGAGGCCCGGTGTGCTGCTCCCTGGGCTGTGCCCGTGCCTGGAGTGGAAGCCAGGCTTCTCATGCCTTCCCCCAATGGCATGGCTTGTCTTGGCTCTAAGCCACTCTCTCAGTTCCACAACTTTGTTGTTTTATTTTGGCATTCTGTTCCTTCTGTGGTTGGAAACTTCTGTACAACATTTAAAACTCCATTTCCTCTTCCCTATGTCAGGAAGTCATTGTTCCCCAGAAGGAATGTTCACGGTGACGGTGACAGACCAGGCGTAGCTCACTGAGAGCGTTTGGCGTGCACAAGATTCTCTTTCCAATACCTCAAAAAAAAAATCTCCATTTTTTTCCTCCTGAAATTGGAAACCAGTCTCCAATTACTAAAGGAAAACTAGTTAAAACAGCCTTTCTAGTCTTCTAAGGGAGCTAATGCCTGGTTGAATCAACCATGGGGAATGAAATTAGTATCTCTGGGCTGGGGATGCAGCTTAACTAAAAGGCTCAAGGCCTGGACTCAGTCCCCAGCACTCCATGAAACAGGCATGGTGGTGCACAGCTTCGAACTCGGCACACGGAGGAGGCAGGAGGATCCAGGAGGATCAGAAGTTCAGGGCCATCCCCAGTTTTATCACAGTTCAAGGCTAGCCTGGGATGTGAGACCCTGTCTCACAACAACAAAAGGAGTTAATGTGACTTTTTAACTTTCAGTCACCCTGTCATTATCTGCATATTTAATTTTAATCTCAAGCCTTTTCCTCCTTGCTTCACTCAGTGTAGAGGTCAAGAGACATCAACCAGGGACATCACTGGGTCTGCCCTTTGCCCCTTTTATTCTTCCACTCTGACTGTCCACACTCTCCCCAGCGTCTCTAAGGAAGGAGGGAAACTAAACCCCCAATAACCATCAACTTTGGAATAAAGTGATGCCCTCCAAAGCTCTGCCTTGCTTACTGCTGGAAGGGGAAACATTTGGTGAGGCACTTGGGGGAAATGGGACAAAAAGAAACTATGGCCACAGTGACTCGTCCTTCTCGGCATATTTGACTTGATTGATACTCGGTTAATTCTGCACAGACTTCCCAGAGGCCTCCTCACTAGGCAGTGGCACCGTCACTGGACAGGACAGCACAGAATGGCAGTTCTTTCTGCAGCATCTACATGTGGCTTACAAGTCTCCAGATCCTACAGTAGGCTCACGAAAGCAGCCACACAGCCATCAGAAAATAAAGCTGGCTTCTGGTAGAGCTAAGTGCTGGTTGGAAGACCCTCTTCTCCCTATTAGATGGGATTTGACTTGCTAATCAGTGGCCAGCACTTCTCATTGCTTGCTGGGGTCCTCAATTCAAAAAACGGACCCTCAAAATGTACTGACTACTAAGCTGTGTGCACTCAGTGTGCTGAGGTATCAGTGTTAGATGAACAGTAAGCCGGGCCACTCTGTCACTGATGGGTTGACCATGGGCTAAGTCACAATCCTTCTAAACGTTAATCCATCTGTATGGAGATGGTTACGCTAACGGCTCTCATCCAGAGCTCTCACTCTGTGACCTTGACCACATCTCTGAATCTTGCCCACCTCAGTGCAGCTCTCAGCTCTTGAGACTACTTCTCAACTAAGGCACGTGTGGTTAGGCCACTACAGATCAAAGTCTGGGGTGTCATGTGTGTGGTAGGTCATGGCTAGCTCTGGGGTGTTGTGTGTGTGGTAAGGTAGGTCATGTCTAGCTCTGGGGCGTCATGTGTGTGGTAAGGTAGGTCATGGCTAGCTACCACAGCCATGGCTGTCTTATGCCCCATGTTGCTATCACTGGCCAGTCTCTTCTGAGGACTAAGTTGGGATGTTAGGGCAATGCAATCTCAGAAGTAAAGATTTCCATTCAGAATTTCTGGCATATAATACACAGTGTGAATCAGTTGCCCCAAGAAAGGGTATATGTTGCCAACCCTCAGAGGAAGGTAATAAATCAAGAGCACTAGTTGCTCAGGTCTTCCACCACCACTGTATGAGGCAGTTTCTAGAGTGAGGAGGAATATGGTTCTTTTTAGCGAGGGTCCTTTCTATGCAATAAAACATACCTGATTACATTTGACAAAGCCTTAACATCAAGTTTAAGCCACATTTTCTGTTTAGACAGTTCTACGATTAGGACCCCAAAATCAGTAAAAATTTTATGTTTGTGTGAACACAAATACACTCGTGTAGGTGAGTGTGATGTATGTGTCCATTTGGGTATACACACACGTGTGTGTGTGCGCGCGCGCGCGCTCACAGAGGCCAGAGGTTGACACTGGCTGTCTTACTCAGTCACTCAGCACTTTGTTTTTTGAGGCAGGTCTCTCCCTGAACCTGGAGCTCATTAATTTGGCTAGGCTGCCTGGCCAACAGGCTCCAGCCTGTGTGCTCACCCCCAGTGCTGGCATTTCAGATACACATTGCTCCCAGCCTTTTACATAGGTGCCTGGGGGAGCCAAATTTAGGTCCTTATGCCTGAACGGCAGACACTTCATCAGCGGAGCCATCTGGAGCCATTTTCTCAGCCCCAGGTCAGTAAGAATTCCAAAATTCTTTTGATGGAGTCTCATCTGTGTTGAGATACCTGATGCTAGGTGGAAACTTTACCAGTGCTCTCCAGGTAGACATGGGACTGACCCAGGGCAGCCTGTAACATTGTGGCCCCTGAAAAAAACTATGAAAGAGCACAGAGTCACATCAGGATGACTTAGTGATTCTTTGAAAAGATAGAAAAGATGTTATAAAATGAAACAGCAACATGGGATCCTAATTCCAAGTATCAGGATTGCTGGAGAGCCTCAAGCTTAAACTGTCCCAAATCACTTGGGAGTCCTGGGGCAGAAAACTATGCAGCCAGTCCTAAGCCCAATACAGGGCAGCTGCTGACCCTCTGGAGGCAAAGAGCTGAACCACAGGTGACATCATGGTAGAGATCACCATATTATGGCTAGATAATCACTGTCTTTTACTTGAAGATACATAGTCTAAACAGTGTGTGCCAAGTGCGTGGCACAGTGGGAGAGCCCTTGGTTAGCATGCACGAGGCTCTGGGTTCCAAGGGCAGGGGTATGATAGCGGCATTCTTAAAGGCCCCCCCTCTATTTTAAGACTCATCTTATCTCAAAAGCATGAAAGCTCTTCGCCTGGCTTTAGCCTGAACTTTCCATCCTTGATCAGGAAAACTCCAGATAGTGACAGAACTCTCTGGAAGAAGGTTTAAAAGAAAAATGGTGTGGGGAAAGCCAGAATCATTGAGAGCGGACAAGATGGGGGCTGCTTTTGATGTTTATTCTAACTGGTACTGTCCTATCACCTGCCCCGATGGGAGCTGAGGCACTCACAGGGAGACAACGAGGGCAGGTTAATGCAATGATGAACTGCTCTACTCCCTGCCAAACATTTGGGGAAAAGTACATTCATGCACAAGACCCCAAACTCAACAAACTGAAGATTTGGGAACACACACATCTTTAGAAATAATAGAGGAAGTTGTCTTTTCTAAAAATTTGTGTTGCCTCCTATCTGGTAAGCAAGTAAGTACTCTACCACCACTGAACGCCATCAGCAGCCCCAGGAAAGTGGAAACGTAAACCCGGCTCATTGCTACTCAGGGCTTAATTCTGAACTCATCCAACCCTGGAGAAACGGCTGACCCCATGCTAGAAGCTTAGAACTTCCCAATATATCAAATAAGAAATGTTCAAAATAGGATGGGCATGTGTCAGGTAGACAAGTGTGGGTGAATGTGAGCACCAAAACCACAATGACTTAATGGAATATAACCCAATAAACAGGAACCCAGGAGTCCATATGGAAAAGCTATGTAAGGCAAGCGCTTCCTCACACCACAATGTCAATGGAAACTGTAGATGGAATAATGACAGCTTTAGGAAATCTGCAACCACTGATATACAAGTCCTGTGTGGTCCAAAGCATCCCCCATAATGTGCTCAATACAAACAGAATGGCAACTTTTCAGAAACGAGCTATCATGGTGTCCTGGTTGGTTTTAGGTTAACTTGACACAAGCTGGTCATTTGAGAAAATGCCTCTCTAAGATCCGCCTATAGGCAAGTCTGGTGATCTTCTTGATGAATGATTAAGCAGGTGGGCCCAGCTCACAGGAGGCAGTACCACTCCTGGAAATGTGGTCCTGGATGGTATTAAAAAACAAAAAACAAACAAACGAAAAACAGGCTGAACAAACCCTGAGAGCAAGCCAGTGAGCAGCATTCCCCACGACTTCTGCTTCAGTTCCTACCTCCAGCTTCCTGCCTTGACTTCCTTCAGTGATGGGCTGTGATTGCTTTTGGTATCAATACTTTATCACAGTTGCAGAACCCTAAGACACAGTAAACAAATGGCTGCCACTGACATTATTAATGACACACTGAAGTCAGAGTATCTTACCGGGATGCACTGTTGGTACATACAGATGTGCCAACATCCAGGAGGCAGAGACAGGGATTGCCGAACTCAAAATCCATTTGAAATCATAGAACAAGGTCTACCTCCCTAGGAAAAAAGTACTATAAACCATGTTTTATCTTGTAGAAGAAGTACAGGAAACCCAAGGACTGAACACATTACACTATCTAGAGGATACAGCACACACACATCAGAAAAACGCACTCATGAGGACTTGCCTAGAACTGGCGAAATCTGAATGAAGCCTGCAGGTCATGGGGTTGTTGATCATTGTGACAGTGTCAAGTCAATTTTCCCGATTTTGATCACTGCACATAACTGGTTAATAGAATATTCCTGAAGACTTTAGAGGGCATAAGCTCACTCACTCACTTCAAAGAGCTCTGAAAAAGCACAGACAGGCTGTTGACTTCCCAACCCAGCCCCACACAGCAGTTACACAAAATGTTAAGTTAATAAAACCGCATGAAGAGTAAATGAGATTCCTTATAGTATCTTTGCAAGTTTCTGCACATGAAATTTAAAATTGCTAAATCTGGCAGTTGAAAGAAAAAAAATTAGTACACTGGCTAAAATCAGAAGTTAGAATAGAACAGACAACAAACCAACCATAAATACAGAGGAAACATCCAGAAGACATTTACCTCATAGGAGTTCTAGCTGGGCTTTGAGGTACACACCTTTAGTTCTAGGTACTTGTAAAGCTGAGGCCCTCAGCTTGAGGCCAGGTACTATCTGAGGCATCCCATCTGAATAATAAAAAGGGGGTGCCGGGGAGATGGCTCAACTGTAAAACCAAGTACTCATTTGCAGAGGAGCTGGGTTTGGTTCACAGCACCCACACTGCAGCTCATAACCACCTGTAAGTCCAGTTCCAAAGGATGCATCACCTTCTTCTGGGCTCTTTGGGTACCAGGCACACATGTGGTACACTATATATACCTGGTAGGCAAGTGCTCTACCACCACTGAACGTCATCAGCAGCCCCAGCAAAGTGGAAACGTAAACCAGGCTCATTGCTACTCAGGGCTTAATTCTGAACCCATCCAACCCTGGAGAAGTGGCTGACCCATGCTAGGTCTATGTGTGTGTATGTGTGTGTGTGTATATATATATATATATATATATATATATATATATATATATATATATATAAAATCTTAAATTATTTGCCTGCACGTACATCTGTATACTACAAGCATGCCGTGCTGCAGAGGCCAGAAGAGGGTGTTAAGTCCCCAGGAAGTGGTTACAGATGGTTGTGAACGGCTCTGTGTCTGCCACAAGCTTACCCCTGGTCCTCACTGGCCTGGGGCTGAGGAGAGATGGGACGCTAGCCAGAGGCCTGGGACCTGTCTTTTGACATCTCAGGCCCCACACTACCATGTCTGGGTTTTCACACAGGCTCCAGGGCTTGAATCCCAGCCCTTATGTTTATATGACAACCACTTTATGAACAAGCCATCTCCCAGCTGGTTTTGAGTCTGTGGGAGCTGGTGGACCGTGGCCAACAGAAGTGGGTGGCTGAAGGCAGGCCCTGAATGGGTTACCAGGTTTTGGTTTGGCTGCAGTTCTTGGCTTCCAGATCCCCCACTAAAGAGTGGTCACAGGTTCCTACCGAAACGGACCAAGCTCAACTGCCATGCCTGTCCCAGTGGACTGACAGCCTCTCAAACAAGCCCAGATCAGCTTCTCCTCTCTTTAGCAGATCACTTAGAGGAATTTCTATTCAGATTCCATCCTGACAAGAGTTAGCTAATGCACTGTTTTATACACACATGAAATGGGGGCTCCTTGAGGAACACGGATGTGCTATTTCTAAGCATGCTGTCGCTGTCGAGTAGCATAAACCAGTGCTGAGTCTTTTAAAATGAAAACATGTCTAGCTCCCTAAAAGTAGAAGGTGCAAATGGGAACTTACTGCAAACAGTACCTGGCAGGTGGGAAATAAGGCAATGTGGGATAAAAGAAGCCATCCTAGGGTTTCCTTCTCACCGCCACAGGACACTGTAAGGACACTTGAAGACCTCATCAAATGGAATGAAAAAGCCTTGAAGACCATAATCCTATACAGTGCAAATGAAAATGTTTGATGATAGGATTTTATTAGGAGCCTTAACTTTCCTTTGTTGCAAATAAAATTGTAATAGACATATCTGTATTTGGGAATCTAACAAAAAAATAGGGTTTGTGTACAATGATGCTCAATACGTGTTTTTCTGTGAGGCGGCTGAAGATACAGCTCAGGCAAGGCTGGAGTATACACAGAGTTCAAGGCTAGCCTGGGCTACAAGCAAGACCCAGTTTTATCCCTTCTCTGGAAAAAACAAAAAAACAAAGCCACAATGAAAAAATAATTGAAATAACAAAAGGAGATCATAGAAATAAATTATTTCCTCTATGTGGTCACATGCTTTAAGGTTTTTTTTTTTTTTTTTAATATGGTTGTCCTGAAACTATGTAGACCAGGCTGGCCTTCAACTTAAGAGAATCCAGAAAGGCCATCACACCTGGCTTGTATTTTTAAAGCTGCACCCCATGCACCTACAGTCCTCACTATACTTAGGAGGCACAAGATTGCTTGAGCTAAGTTTAAGGGCATCTTTTGTGGAAGTAGAATGTAATGGAGTAATTGGAGTAATGTATTTGGTGGGTTTTGTTTTGTTTTTCTTTTTGAGACAGGGTTTCTCTGTGTAGCCCTGACTGTCCTGGAACTTGATCTGTAGACCAGACTGACCACCTGCCTCTGCTTCCCGAGTGCTGAAATTAAAGGCGTGCACCACAATGCTCTGCTAATATATGGTGTTTTCAACTGACATAAATACTATAATCTTTTTGTTTTTTGTTTTTGGAGACAGGGTTTCTCTGTGTAGCTTTGTGCCTTTCCTGGAACTCATTCTGTAGCCCAGGCTGGCCTTGAACTCACAGAGATCCACCTGGCTCTGCCTCCCAGTGCTGGGATTAAAGCCATGTGCCACCACCACCTGGCGAATACCATAATCTTAATGTTATAAAAAAATGCAGGAGAGAAACATCCAAATGTAAATAGTGGGGCTAGAGAGATGGTTCAGCAGTTAAGAGCACAGGCTGCTCTTCCAGAGGTCCTGGGTTCAATTCCCAGCACCTACATAGTGGCTCACAACAGTCTATAGTGGGATCTGATACCCTCTTCTGGCATAAAGTCAACAGAGCACTCTTGTACATAAAATAAGTAAGTTAAAAAAAAAAGGACAATCAAATGTAAATGGTGGTGTCTGTCAATAAAACGGAGTAGTTTATTTGCTTCTTTATTCTTTTCTGTTTCCCAAAAGTTCTGTCATAAATACACATTTTTATAACCAGAAAACAAAATTTTATTTTTTATAGAAGGAAAAAAATCCCCTCACTATAGTAGGTTCATCATCTCTCTACATAAAGGCAAAACTGTATGGCCACTTACCTAGCCATGCTCCATGCTGGTTTTGGGAAGCAGAAATGCACGTTCAGGAACGTATATATGTACACTGACTTACTTATTATAAAATTTCAACAGATGACTTCTGATACACAGTAAATCCAAGAACAGCATCACAAAACACATCACTGAAGTATACTAAAATAAGGTTATTTACTGAAAAATGATACATTGGACATAATCTGTATATAGAACAAAGCAATTAATGGTAAACTTAATAAGGCACCTTTTAAATCAGATGCTGTACAAAATACATTTAGTGTGTTACATATCAAAGAAGATTCTTTATTTTTGGTGTTTTACAACTGCATAATAAAAATGCTCTTTAACCTGTCAATGCCTTATGTACAGTTTCCCTAAGCTATAATATTTCCATTTTATACAATATATACTACATTTTAGCTTTTAAGTGAGAAGAACAAAGGTCACTAAAGAGCTTAAATAATTCCACTGAAAGAGTACAGAGTACAACCTAAAGTTACAGTATTATGTCTAAGTCTTTGCAAAAGCCATATTCCTAAGCTTTCCTTATGGGATGATCCTTCCTGTGGCTTCACACACTGCCCCAGAGGAAAAGGCTCTGCTTGCCTGGTCTCCACCTCCTCACAGCCAGGAGGTGAGCAAACTGTCACTGCTTAATACCTGACTCCATCTGCGTTATTACCACAAGGGCTACATAACCTTTCTACATCATTTACACTTCTGTTGAAACTATCGTAAACATCTGGAAACATCTCAAACAATCTGAAAAGACAAGTGCTTTCATTTAGGAAATCTGCCCTGGAATAGACTACTCAATATCCAACTTGATCTTGGGTCAAATCAGAGATGCACAGTTCTTAAAAAATTACAGTCTTTTTATCCTAAGCAAGAAAAACATCTAAAAAGAAAAAAGAATTGAGTATCATTAGAACGAATGAATGAAAACCAGCACATTTCAGGACAACAGCTGATAAGAAGCAATAGGTCACTTTAGAGACTTAGGAACGTTTCTGGACACGGGAAGGATAACATGGATAACATGCCGACTAAAATATCTTTTGCTACATTTCCAGAGAAATCAGTTCAGATTTTGTACTCAGAGCCGATGAAGTCTCAGAGACTCAAGTTGGGGCAAATCTTAACATGCTCCGTAATGCCAGCAACTCCTGGCCATACAAACCACTCATGACATCTTCCTGGATCATTTGATATTTATTTAGGTAGTTTGGGTTTTGGCTCTCATATTTTAGTTATTTAAAGGGATTGTTGGTGTTAGTCTTATTTTTTAAATTCTACATTCAAAGTGGGACCAAATGAGTTTACAGATTTTTACAAGTTATTAATTAGTAATTACACAATACTTTCTTTTACCAGTTGGTTGTATTTTTTTTAATTACATTTATTTGTGTTTGAATATGTGGAGTGCATGATGTATGTGTGTGTGGGGTGGGGGGAGGGATCGTGGCACAGAGTATATGGATGTCAGAGGACAATTATGGGGTAGTCAGTTCTCTCCTTTCACGTGTCCCGGAGACTGAGCTGCGGCTGGCAGGCTGGGCAGCAAGTGTCTTTACCCGCTGAACCTTCCCACTGGCCGAGGACTGAGATAGTCTTTAAACATTTCACTCACTGAATTTCAAATTGAAAAGAGTAAGAGGGAGGAGAGGAAAAATAAGTTTAATTCAACTTTAGATTTTAGGATTCCAAATGAGGACTATAGCAGCATTTGCCTTTTAAAGAATGTTACTGTTTCTAATGCGTGTACTGAAAGGCGGCTTGGGAAGGCAGTATTTAGAGTTCTGTCAGCCTTACAATTAATTCCTGACGGCCCCTTTTTTTAGAGCAAGCTACTTAGAAAAGAATCATTATAGTGGCCTCTACACCCCATTTAAGCACATCTAAGAAGGAAGTTTGCCATTCCTTAGGTATATCATCAAGATTAGAAAACCATTTTTAAGATTTCGTTTATTCAGGCAAAACTATATCCAGGTAAACTTGGCTTAGGTAACTCAGATCTCCTGTGTTCTCAGGCTTTGGTTAGACTAGATGAAACCCATTAAACAAAATAGTCAAAACAAATCTCAAACTTGTGGAATATGATGTGCAGGTATTAGATTAAATGTAGTCATAAATGAGCAGATGGACAGCCTCCCATTTAATTTAAAACGTTTGACTATGTTAATTTATGTTTCATCCAAAGAGACAATGTCAGTTGACCCTTTCATGGCTTGTTTGCTCAGAATAAACATTAAATAGTACGATATCAGCATATAAGTCTGAACCAGAACTGTTCTTTGAGATAACAAGGCCTCTATAAAAATGCATTTTATTTAATAATAGCAGTTCAGTGTAGATGTGGGTAGTGAGCAGATACTAGGCACTTCTGCCTGACTCTGTCTTCACAAGTTAGAGACCAGAAACTGTAAAACCAAATTCCAAAAGATTTAGGTATCTAAAATACATTTACCAGTTACTGACAAATTTATATTAGCTGATATCCTTCATAAAAGAATGATGCAATATCTTAGTGAAGTTTTTAAATGCATGAATTCTGAAATTCACACATAGTTCTACTTTAAACATTCTCCCCCTTTAAGGATCGGATGTGAGATCCATGGGAGCTGTTTTGTATAGAATTGAGTAAGTATGTATATATGTATATGTATGTATGTATGTAAAATATGGCTAGAAAGATGGTTATGTAGGTTTTGAAAATAAAAGCACATTACACACGATAAACAACATCCCTTTTTAAGACGTACTGAGGGCAAAGACTTCAGAATTTGATCACAGGCATGCACATCGTTATCAGATACAGTAAGGCTGACTCCAGGAAGAGGCATTTTCTTTCAAAGTATGGTTCAAAGCAGTGAGTTTCAACTCTGGACAGGAGGTGTTTCACAAAAAAAAAAAAAAATTACCAAAAAAGAAAACAAAATGGTGACAGAAGAACACAGTCCAAATTTATGGACACTTTAAACTGATTTGGCCTTTACAACTATTATGTTAAAAATAAAGTTGGTGGAGAAGTTACTACAGTTACCAGGTAGATGATTTTTATGAGATTGGCGAATGTTGATCAGATATTGCATGTTTAAACCACCGGCCACAGCCCCCTCCTGCACAACCACACATGCTTTTCTTCTTAGCCCCCTGGCCGCAGAGGAACTCTGGTGTGCAGATCAAAGCATGGTGCACTGTCATAACCAGGCAGTATTCCCAAGAGATCACAATCTATAGGCTCTTTACAAAGACAGAACACAGACAGATGTTTTCTCTGACAGAAGGCAAACATGTCTCTCCATCTCTGCTGAGCTCATTCATTTTCTCAAGGCTTTCACAGAAAGCATCACTTTATGGATTGGATACTGAGTACCCAGAGTTAGATCAGAAGCTTATCAGGATTGGAGTCTTGATGCAGTTCATAAAAACCCAAACATTTCAAACAAAGCTGTCCTGTCTGTATAGAAAGAATGATGTGTTTGGAAGTTCCAATCTTGCATTCTGCAGAGTACTGAAAGGGTTACTGTTAGCAGCCTGTGAAGATGTGGCGAGGAAAGAGTCTGAAAAATCAAGCCAACATCCTAGTCCATGCTAATCCACCCATTCCTTGGGTGGAGTTCTTCAGTCTAGATTCTCCCTCACAGCTGTTTAACGGTCAAATCTTTACATCCTGGGATTCAACCATTTTTGCAAGTGTCTTCTTGATTCTCAAAGCTGTGAGTCTGGAGGCTGGATTATGGGCCCAGCATTCTGACATCAGCTTCAAAACTGCTCGAAGACACTAAAGAGAAGTGTAAAGAGAGTGTGGTGAGCATAGAGTAACACATCATTCCCTGATCACTTTACAGGGGTTTGGCTCCAACTTACTTCATCACTGTTCCAGCGGTTAGACACGATTGGCCGCAAGCGTTTGACACACACAACCTCACGCATATCCTCATAGGATGGGTCACTGGGCACCATGTTGTAATATGGTAATTGATATTCCTCCACTATTCCTGTAGGGAGTGAGAAACCACAGTGAGCAAAAACATGGTGGTGTAACACACAGCACCTCTTACCGAACTATGGAACTAAGAATGGATTTGTACATAAAGAAGAAATATACCCTGGATGGTTCTCTTTTAACAGTAAATACATGTTTTTCTATTATTTATGACCCATTATTTCCCCTACCTCTGACAGGGTGACAGTCTCTCAACAATGGTATAGTGTTTCTTTTGGGGGTAGGGCACTTGAGATCTGAGATAAGAGGACTGTGATTTAAAGCCAGTCTGGGCTACAAGTAATGAAACTCTTAAACACAAAAGGAAGGAGAAGAAATAAATTTTTTTTTAGTGTTTTATACCTACGGACTTGTTTGTCCCTACTAGTGATGTCCCTATTACTCTCTACTGCCAGAGAAGGACTGGTCATGATCTGCGCACAAGCTCACAAAGCAGGCCCACTACTGCTCTCATTGAAAAGGATACAGGTCAGCCCTGGCCGCTCATCTGGAACCTGAACGGTGACTGAGGCCCTCACCCCCAGGGGTTAGGAGTAGTTCACTACTAACTACATGGTATTCTCTGATGACAGTCAATAGGTGTGAGCGAGACTACTTCACACCGTCACAGCTGACTGAGAGGAGCCAAGCACCAGCATGAATATACTAGAGGCTACTGGAGCCTCTCTAGGCAGGCACCTTTCCCCTTGGATGACTTTAAGGTATCTTTTCATTGAAATGTATGTGAGCAGCCAAGACAACTATGTGTGAGTCTTAGGGTAATTTTAGTGAAACCACAGGGTCTGAGAGTGGTCCTGGGAAACCCTGATGTAGGTGACATATAAATTAGATAATTACTTTGTAAATGACAGGTCAACAAACATAATCAAGAACACTATTCAAGCTCTTACCTCCTGTAACACACCGACGAGCCATTTCCCAGATGATTAAGCCAAAGCTATAGATGTCAGCCATGATGTAGGGCTGGAAATGGTTTTTATTCAGGCTTTCATCCAGCACTTCGGGAGCCATGTAGCGTTTGGTGCCCACCCTGGTATTCAAGGGGATGTCAACTTCGTTTGTATCACTGAGACAGGAGGAAGACAATGGTCATGTTGAGAGTCAACAATAGTTCATATCTGTACATTTTTAGAAATGTTTTTCTGTCTAAATTCCTATATTCTTTGCCGTAAATTCTTGGGACCAGATGTATTGGGAAATTTAGCACCTTTATAGACTTTATATGCAGCATATTACATAACATCCCTAGCAGGGTCTGGAATAGTTATTCCAAGCCTTGGTACTATGTCTGCCACAAATCACTAACTCTGACTTTTTCACACTAAACTGGATTAACACAAGTTCCTTCCTTCTTCTTTCTTTCTTTCTTTCTTTCTCTCTCTCTCTCTCTCTCTCTCTCTCTCTCTCTCTCTCTCTCTCTCTCTTTTCTTTTCTTTCTTTCTTTTTTCCGAGACAGGGTTTCTCTGTGTAGCTTTGCGCCTTTCCTGGAACTCGCTTTGGAGAGCAGGCTGGCCTCGGACTCACAGATCTGCCTGCCTCTGCCTTCTGAGTGCTGGGATTAAAGGCGTGCGCCACCACCGCCCGGCCTACAAGTATCTTTCATGAGCTCGGCCAAGGATCTGTCACCAAGGAAGTTCTGCACTTATCTACAGGAGATCCCATCCCCAACCAATGAGGTAAAAGCAAGATGATAAGAAAGTCAAGGTCATCCTTGGTAAATAGCTGGTTCCAGTCCAGCTTGGGCTACATGTGACCGTGTCTTAAGAAAAAGACAATATTTTACATAAGAAAAAGACAGGTAATTCTATCTGAGAAGTGAATATGAAAATAAAAGAGGAATCATTTATTGTTACCATTCTTATAAATGAGCTTAGTATTTTTTTCCTCCTTTTTTCAAGACAGGATTTCTCTGTGTAGTTCTGGCTCCCCCAGAACTCACTCTGTAGACCAGGCTGGCCTCAAACTCAAAGATCCACCTGCTTCTGCCTCCCGAGTGCTGGGATTAAAGATGTACACTACCACTATCAGGCTATATGCTTAGCATTTAAAATACAGAATTATATTTTATTTTTCATGGATCCAATCTACTTAGTTATAGGTACAGCGATATCTATATAAATGGTCACTCAGTAACAAATGACTTATTAGTTTTCTGGGTTTTGAACTGAATTTTAGACTTGAAGGTGAGGTTTTGTCACTTGTGCCCCAGGTCTGGGAACCTCTGGACAGTATTTTCCAGTGGAGACCAATACAAAGTATTGTACTTTGTTATCCAACATCTGTGGTGGTTAATCTTTATTGTCATCTTGACTAGATTTGTAAGCAACTAAGAAAGCCCTAGAGGTGGGTCTCTGAGGGTGCTTCCAGAAAAGTTTAATGGAGGAAGGACCGACCACCTTGAATTAGGTGATACCATCTCACAGGCTAGGGGGTCCCAGAATGAATAAAAATGGAAAAAAGAGAAAGCAAGGGGACCCCCCAATTAGTGTTTAAATTAAAAAAAAAAAGATTATTTATTTATCATGTACAATGTCCTGTCTGCATGTATCCCTGCCTGCCAGAAGAGGGCACAGATCTCATTCTAAGTAGTTGTGAGCCACCATGTGGTTGCCAGGAACTGAACTCAGGACCTCTGGAAGAGCACCAGTGCTCTTAACCGCTGAGCCTCTCTCCAGCCCAACTCTCTGCTTTTTGATTATAGGTTAAATGTGAGCAGCTACCTCACATTCCCACCATGATGTTTTCCCTTTCGTAACTGACTATACCCTGAAAGCATGAACAAAAGAAATCTTTCTTTCCTTAAAAGTTGTGTTTGTTGGGCTGGCACCACAGCTCAACCATTAAAGGCTAAAGACAAAAGCTGCCTTTGTCATTTTAATATATGAAGCTGGTTCTTAAGGACAGGCTCAGTGGGTAAGAACACTTGCTGCCCAAACATGAGGACCGGAGTTCAAATCCCTAGCCACCAAGCTGGGTCTGTCCACGTGCCTACCAGCAACCCCACTGCTATGGAGGATAGAGAAAGGAGGTCCGTTGGGGCTTCCGGCCACCAGCCTAACTTCAGGTTTAGTAAGAGACTCTTTCTCAAGGGACTAACAGAGTGGTAAGAGCAGGATACCGGAGGTCCTCCTCTGGCTTCTGCATGCACATCAGTATATAACACACAGAAGGAGGGGTGGGGTATCGCTATGATAAACCTGACAGTGTGACTGATATGCCTTTAGTACTGGCTTATGGGAGGAATGTGAAAGAGTTTAGATTTGCATCTAGAGAAGCCTGTGAATGATGAAAGCAGAGCTTATGGGGCCGTTCCTATAGGAATCTGGAAGACCAGAATGTGAAAGAAATATAGAAACTGGACGCTTAGCTCATGACGCTTTAGAGAACAAAGACTCTACTGAGAACTAAGGCTAGAGGCTAGTTATGTTCTATCTTGGCAAGAATAGGGCTGGAATCTTCCTATGTCTTGAAAATTCATGTGAGGATGAATTAAAAATAATGAATTAAGGGCTGTAGAGATAGCTTATCTGTTCAAAGCACCTGATGCTTTTCCAGAGGGCCTAGGTTTAATTTCCAGCACCCACATAGTGACTTAGTACCACCTGTAGTCCCAGCTTCATATCTGACGCCCTCTTCTGGCCTCTGTAGGAACTGCATGCATGTGGTACACAGATATCCATGCACACAAAACAGCCATACACATAAAAATAAAAAAAAATAAAGTCAGTGTGGTGGCACACACTTTAAATCCTAGCACTTGGGAGGCAGAGGCAGGCAGATCCGAGTTCGAGGCCAGCCCGGTTTACACAGTCAATTTCAGGACAGCCAAGCCTACACAGAAAAACCCTGACTTGAAAAACAATAATGGACTAAGATTTTTTTTTTCTTTTTTTAAAAGATCTAGTTTATTTGTGTTCATGTGTGTGTGTGCTATGTGAGTGCAGGTATCTGCAGATGGCAGAAGAGGCAGTGGATGCCCTGGAGCTGGAGTTAGAGGTGACTGCGGGCCTCTCCTATGGTGCTGGAAACAGCAGCAGCATTCTTAACTAACCCCAGGACTAAGCTGTCTGGTGCAGGAAGCTTGAAGACAGCACCGCATCCTAGCTGTGGCATGGGTCACTCTTTCCCGTGGTCAGGGAGCGGGAGGACACACGTGTGGAGGTCAGAAGACAACCTGCAGGAGTCGTTTCTTTCCTTCACCATTTGGGGTCCAGGGATAAAACTGTCAGGCTTGGCGGCAAGTGCCTTTACCCATTCAGCCATCTCACTGGACTTTGCTTATTTTTTAAAGGAGTATAAAACTTTTGACCACTGTTCACCATTATACACAATAAAGTTAACAAAACAAAGTTAGACAACATTCCAATACTTAAAAATTATTTTCCTGGCTTCTGCTGAACCAATACAAACACAAAAAAGGTAGAACGTATATAAAAAAATTGAGTTTAAGTTTAAAAAAAAAAAGCATGCAGGTCAATAATTTACACTATAAATTTATGGCAGCCAAGTCCTAAACTGCCAAGGTGCCTAATCATATGATTACATTTCCATGAACTGTCTTCACTATTCCACAAATCATAACCTTTTAGTACACTGATATGAACTTTTGTGTAAAGAACTGGCTCACCTAAGTCTTGCTTAGGTTAATTAAAACCAGTCTAGCTTCTTTGAGTCAGGGAGCCACTGACAGTGATTAAATTTTATCTTTCAGGGATTGTGCAAATAAATTATTGCATATATAACACAACATATTTATGAATATACTATATATAATATACATTTATGAATTTAAAATTTCCCAACCCTGTAGCTGAAAGTTTTCCTGTGTCCTGCCTGGCCTGTGGTCAGGACAAATCTCTCTCACTCGCCAGTCCCACAGCCGCTCAGACCCAAGTAAACACACAGAGGCTAATATTAATTAAAACTGCTTGGCCATTAGCTCAGGCAAACTATTAACTACCTCTTACATTTAAACTCAGCCCATTTCTGTTAATCTATATGCTGCCATGTGTTCCGTGGCTTTACCTGTGTGCTGTTCCATGCTGCTCCCTGGACGGCAGTCTGGCATCTCCTTACTCAGCTTTCCTCTTCCCAGAATTCTCATCTGCTTATCCCACCTATACTTCCTGCCTGGCTACTGGCCAATCAGTGTTTTATTAAACCAGTGTACAAAGCATTATCCCACAGCACAACCCAAACTTGCAATTAACTATTAACTACAGAATCATCTATTTAATTAGGAAAGTATGGTTTCAGGAAAACTTTTTATTTAACCCTGCTCCAAAATGATCCTACAGAAAAGAATTTTCCCAGTTTGAGCTGCCAAGGCACAGACAGGCCAAGCACAGCTACGGCAGAATGGGGCCAGGCTAAGTGATGAGAAAGCAGAAGAATTCATTCGAATCGCCATGTGGTTCAGCAGGCCTAACCAAATGCAAAAGTTATATGACCATGGAGGCTTTATCAAGGTTCTTCAAAAGAATATTGCAGCAGTGCTGAATTTCCTAGAATAAGAGATCTAGGAAGTTGGAGACACTAGGACTATGAATGTCCACTGAAGAAAAGCTGCAAGCATGAAATAGAGCCAGCCTAAGAGAGAGGCTACATTTACTGCAGGCAGCAAACCAAGATGGATGGGGATATCCAGGTTCACTGGCGCCCAGATGATGCCATCACAAATGTCAGGTACCAGCTATGAGCTGCTGGCCAAGTGGATGTTCTGGTTTCAGTCATGCTTTGGTCTAGCTTCCTTGCTATGTTTGTATTCTTTCCTATGAATGGAAATGTTTATTCTGTGACATAGTATACTGGAAATGTCTACCTTAATTTTGATCTCATAAGGGCTCACAGTTAAGGGATTGCTCCAAGGGTGTGAGAAACTCTGACCTTGAGCTTTTGTTATTGTTGCTGCTTTGTTTATATGATTTTGCTGGATTTTTGGAGACATGCTCTCTTTATTATGTGCCTCTGCCTCCTGAGTGCTGGGATTAGAGGTGTGTGCCATCACACCTTGCACTGAACCTTGGCTTTGAGCAACTTTAGAACTGTTAAGACTTTAGGGACTCTTACAGAGAGCTAAATCCATTTTGCATGACTACCATGAGGTAAATCATGAATGTCAATAATCAAGGGTGGAATATTATGGATTAAATGTCACGAGTTTGGGTGTCAAGTTGGTAAGAAGCAGCTCTGTGATGCTTAACTGTCTATGTGAATGGACGTGGGATCTTAAACTGAAGACACACAACTCTGGTGTGTGTGTCTTTGAGAATATTCCCAGAGGTTTCAATAAGGAGGGATGACCCAACCTGGATGTGGGCAGCACCAGCTAGAGCCCAGACTGAATAAAAAGGGGAAAATTCGAAGCAAGTGTTTTTTGACTGCATGTGATGTCACAAGCCACTTTAGGTCCCCATCACCATGCTCTCCTGCCATGATAGATTGACTGGACCCTTCAACCATGAACTACATCAAACCTTCTCTTCCTTTAGTTGCTTTCTGTCAGGTAACTAGGAAGAACTAACACAGCATCTGACAAATACTGAAGCCAACAAATACCACACTGATCAAGAACACTGCTGGTGTTGCTCGCTTTGGCAGCACATAGACTAAAACTGCAGTGACAGAGAAGATTACCATGGCCCCTGCACAAAGATGACAAATTTGTGAAGCATTAAAAAAAAGAAAAAGAAAAGATCAGGCAGATGGTGGCGCACACCTTTAATCCCAGCACTTGAGAGGCAGAGGTGGGCAGATCTCTGTGAGTTCCAGGTCAGTCTGGTTCACATAGTGTTCCAGACCAGCCAGGGTGATAAGAGTGAGTCCCTGCCTCAAAACAAGCCCCATTTATCATTATTTATATGCATGTATGTGCGCCTGCATGAGTTTATGTGTACCAAATGAGTGCAGGTATCTATGGAGGCCAGATCCCCTGATCTGGGTGCTAGGAACCAAACCCAGGTCCCTGCAAGAATAGTTAGTGCTCTTAACTGCTAAGTCATCTCTTCAGTCCCTCAAGCATTATTTTTATTTTGTGGCCTTAAATGAATTCTGAAATGTGAAACAATGACTCCATTCTTAGACTACATTATAATACATTATAACTGCTTCAACAGTTACCTGATTTTTGGGTTTTTTTTTTTTTTTTGAGACAGGGTTTCTCTGTGAACTCTGGCTGTTGTAGAACTTGCTCTGTAGCCTGCCTCTGCCTCCCACGTGCTGTGATTAAAGACATGTGCCACCACTGCCTAGCTCCTGAAATTTTTATAATTCTAATTGTTTTGGAAAATTGACAATATCAAAAGAAACTATCTCCCCATATTTCCAGGAGTATGAATTCATATACTATACTGTTCTGAAGCAGTACTATACAATATACCACAAGTTAGTACGTGGAAACTCCTCGAGGAGGCTCCCTTCTCTAGAAATCCATTATGAAGAAAATACTTACCCAAGTGCTCAAAAGTAGAATAATACAGCCGGGCGTTGGTGGCGCACGCCTTTAATCCCAGCACTCGGGAGGCAGAGCCAGGCGGATCTCTGTGAGTTCGAGGCCAGCCTGGGCTACCAAGTGAGCTCCAGGAAAGGTGCAAAGCTACACAGAGAAACCCTGTCTCGAAAAAC
>CABHPP010068820.1:0-10573 GCA_902168425.1 Peromyscus attwateri | reverse complement strand
AACAGGACAAAGCTTGGGAGATGAGGATGAGGGGAGCCAGAATTCAGTGAAATCCCCTGGAATGTCTGGGAGGCAGGAAGGCGCTAACAGTATACACAGTTGACACTCATCAAGCCTGGCAGGCAAGAACCAAGGTCCCTTCTGTAGGTGAAGGGAGTTGAGGCAGCTTCTTATTTTAAACCACCCTCTTCTTCCATGGTGCTTATGCGAGTTTGTTTTAATGAGAACATTTTCTGGGTATTGAGTCAGAGTTTCAGTCTTCCAGGCTTAACATATATGGACAATTGTGTTGGCCCTCTGTACTCACGGGTTCTGCATTGGTTGATATATCCAACTGCACATAAAACTTATTTAGGAAACAAAGGTGACCATACTACACATGTATAACTTTATTCTGAAATAATTCTCTAAATCCAGAATGACTGTATATCCTTTTCATTATATTATATATTGAAAGTAATCTATAATTAACTTAATGGAAAAAAATGTGCTTGGATTATACACAAACACTATGCCCCCTTTTTTTTAATATAAAGAGACTTGAGCATCTGTGGTTTAGGATATCTGCAAGGAGCTATAGAACCAATCAGCTGAGAAGTGTGTGTCCATGTGTGTGTATGCATACATGCATACACATGTTTGTGTGCATGCTTGTGTGTGCACTTTTGTGTGCATATGCATACTTGTTTGAACTATGTGTGTGAACATTCACACATATTTCAAAATTTGCCACTGTGTGTCTCAACTCCTTTGCTGTTTTAAACAGTGAGAGCCATTCCTTCATTTGATTTTGGAGGCAGCCTTTACCTCTTCTCTAGTGCTAACGTCTTAGGCAGCCTTTGATAGTAGGAGAGATGGCTTGTGCAAGGAAGTATTAAAATCTAATTGGAGGGTCACTTTAGACACAATCAACTTCTTAGGAGAGTTCTTCTCATTTGTGTATGTTGGGACATAAAGGGGATTGGAGTACAGCTGTGCAGATGTCATTGAAGAAACTGCTTCCCATTCCTCTCCTTGTAAGGTTGTGCAGAAAGGGACAGTCTCCCAGAATATTAGTCTGGGAAATCCATTCCATTCATTCACTGTTGTATTGACTGATCAACCACTTATATTGGAACTGGCATCTAAATGCACTGAGTGTGCCCACATGTTCAGGACATACAAAATGGAATATACAACCAGAGCCCATTTAAAGATTAAAAGTCCATTCTTGTCTTATAGGGTAGAAGATTCTTCATCCACACTAAAATAGAGCAGGATAAACTTTCTCTTCAGTTTGGATGTTTTTCAGACTCCATACATGTTTTATTTTGCTTTTATTGCTGTGATAAAGACCTGACCAAAAGTAACTTGAGGAGAAAAAGGTTTATTTGTCTTTTAATTCCAGATCGCAGTCCATCATTGAGGGGAGTCAGGGCAGGAAATCAAGCAAGAACCTGGAGGTAGTCATTAAAGCAGAAACAAGAAAGAACGTTGCCTACTTATTAGCTCAACTTGTTTTCTTATGTACTCCAGATTGCCTGGCCAGAAACAGCACTGTCCACAGTGGACCGAGCCCTTCTACATCACTCTTCAACCAAGAAAAAATGCTTTCATCAGACTCCCTCCTCTTTTCTTCATCTCGTTCCTCCTCCATCTCATCTCTCTGAGAGTGTAAAAATCATTCTTCCAAGTATGCTCAAAGAAAACCAGGCAACATATGAAATTTGGTTCATGGATGGTGTAGTTTCCACCCTGTGCCCCAGAGACCTACCTCTCAGGATGGCCTACAAACAGACATATTAGCTTCACCTCAGATCTTAGAGATGCAAAGTATCAGCTCTTACTTCAGTCCTACTATATCAGTGAATGACTGACCACAAGACCCAGTGTCTTCAAACATTAGTTGTTTTTCATTGGTAATGAAAGAATTTGAGGATCTTTAACCTCGCCTGGCTTCTGCTCTCTGTCTTCTACAGTTAGTATCAGGTGCACCAGGAAGCTCTGCTTCAATACATGGCTAATCCTCTATGTGGTCTCTTATTCTCCATCAGTCTGTCTTCAACTTAATACACAATTAACTATAAAATTACAAAAAAGGAAATAGACCAAACATGCCATAATTAGATAAGACCTTCCATTTCTTCTGTTGGTCAAAGCAAGTCATGGAACATTAAAAATTTAAGTAGAAGACACAAAGAGTTTATCCCTCATAAAGAAGGACTTCAAGGTCCCTCCAAAAAGGACACAGACATGGGGAGAAATAAAGAATTGTGATGATATTTGCAATCTGCCACACTTGTGAAGTCAGAATCTGTGCATATTAATAAGGTCCCCAGATGATGCACAGATACATTAGAGATGAAAGAAGCATGACCTCAAAGACGGCCAGAGTCATCTGCAGATGTCTTTCCACATTTCCTTCCTCTGGAGATAGTTCCATATTCATGATCTAAATAAGCAGGAGTCAGATGGTGCCCAAGACAGGGACTGCTGGAGTACTAAACATCCACCAGGAAAGGGGATTTAACCCAAAGTCTTGCTGTTTAAGTTGTGAGTTGCAGAACATCAGCCACCAAGATGCACAGCACTGTATAGCCTGATTTCCCTGTCATGACAACTTGAAGGAATCCCTTCACTTCACACATAACTGGTATCCCCATGCAAACTGTACTTTGTAGCTTTCAGTCAGTGAAGAAAATGTTTCTATTAGTAAGTTGGCATTAACCTTATAGTTACACGGGGACAAAATTCAGTGTATAGGCAATATGGATCCCATAAACATAAAGACTACAACTGAGACTACAGTTGTAGAAGGCAATATGGATCCCATAAACATAAAGACTACAACTGAGACTACAGTTGTAGAAGAATAGCAATGGAGACCTTTTTATGAGTGAGGTGGAACAGCTTCTACTTCAGATAAAGCTTACATGGGGTCATAGGACCAATAGAAAAGTGTTCACTTTTAACTTGTTCCCTGATTGATCTAAGTACAGCATAGATGATTTGTTGACTGGCTGAGTTTGAACTACAGGCAGGTCTGCCATTTCTTCCTTACACTTGACTTTGGACAAATTGATGAAACTCTGTGTACATTAACTTCTTTTCATTTCCAGTATGAGGATGACAAAAGTCACCAATGTTAGTTTCACTGGAAATATCAATGTTTTAAAATAACTTAGTATGTGCAAATAACCAAGAGTTTATAGTTATACTATCACTATAGTTACTGTTAATATCATTACCACTGTTATTTCTTGATGCAAGAAAAGCAACTCTGTGCCCAGAAGATGCCTCCTTAGAATCATAAGTAATTTTATTTTTTATTTTCATTCCATGTGTGTATATGTATGTGTGGCTGTGCTCATGTGGGGGCATGCATGTGCATATGAATCTGTGGGTATGCTTCTGTACATATGAATGAGAGTGTACTTGCATTTGTGTTTAGGGTTTGCACACATGTAGGGGCCAGAGAGTAATGTGGAGTTCTGTTCTATAGGATTTAAGCAGCATTTCTCATGGGTTTGAGGCTAATCCATGAGGCCAGTCTGTCTGAGCAATGAGCACCAGAAATCCTCCTGTCTCCACCTCACCAGTACTTTGGTTACAAGCATACTCCACCATGCCCCATTTTTCTTATTTTTTTAATGTGGGTATTGAAGACCACACTGAGGTTTTCATGTTCACAAAGCAAGCACTGTATACATGTGGGCATCTCCTCAGTTCCTGATTTCTATTTTTTTTAAAGTTTGCTTTTCCCTGGTTGCCACATTCTTATATTTGGTATATTAATTAAGTTTCTAAGATAGATAAGATTCTGGATGGTTGGGAGGACTGCTGATTTTCCTGGTTCTAAGAAATGGCCCATTTCTCCATAGTGAATAAGAGTTCCACAGTTTTTATACATATAGTTATGCTCCTTGCAGATACAACAACTCCAGGTGCTAGTCTTTTGCGTCCTATGCCAATACATTAGAAACAGAATTCCCATGCTTTTTCTAATGAGTTCTTTTCTTTCTTGGTCTTTCCAACAAACATTTCTTGGGATCACATTAATTGCTATCCAATCAAACTGTTGATTTGTCACAGATATGTGATCTACAGGTGACATGAAGAAAGGAAGAGAAAGGAAAAGAAAAAAAGAGAAAAGTTATAAGGAAAAGGGAAGTGATCAATGGGGCAATATAGATAATCTTTAGTAGGCTCTCATAATTGGTACATTCCACCTACACTTAGATATTTAAATAGTTATACAGTAAAATGTTTACTATCGGCCTGGACCAACATAGTTCTTAATAAGTGTTGTTAGCATCTGGGATTCCTCTTATCAGATATGAAAATAAGGCAGCTCTAACTCTCAGGGAAGAGATTCTGTCACATACAAAGAAAGAATTATGGGCAGTGTCAAAATGTGCATTCTTTAGCAAATGTACCAGTGTTGAGCAAATAGTTTTGACAAATCTACAAAGATTTCCCTCGAGAGCCTGTATCTGTCTAGCCAGAGATTCTTATCCAACAACTCTACCAGGTATGAGTTTCATCTTATGAGTAGGGTTTACATCCAATCAGACAGAAAGGGGTTGGTTACTCTCATGATGCTGGTGCCACTATTGTACCAGTATGTCCTGCCAAGCCCATCATTATTGCAGCTCACAGGGTTCACAGCTGATTACTGTTCTCCTTTGGTACATGCACATTGCTTTCTAGCACTATTAAAGATATGCAGAAAGGATGGAGTTTCTAGGTCAGTCCCAGCTTACTGTTTTCATGTTCTGTGAGTCAAGCACATGTGGTCTTCAGCAATGGAGTGTTATATCATCAAGTTCTAGAGAGTCACCAATAACACTGGCAGTAGCTAAAAAATGTTTGGTCTACAGGACTTCCCTATCAATTCCAAAAGAGATGACTCATTCCTGACATTGGATTTTTTGTTAGTCTGTGGTATCCAGTAGGGTCATTGCTGTTCCATTATGTGTTACCTATATTTTAATTCCTTTTATATATGAATCTATACATGCTTTAGGAAGCATCTACAGTAGTAAGTAGGTTTGCATGACTTTTTCAAAGAGTCTTTAGAGTTATTTATCCCTCCCTGTTTTCTTTCTTTTACTCTGCCCTCCCATCACTGATCCTATTAACTCCTCCTGTTCCATTAATACCCATTAATCTTTTATACTACTGATTTCTATCTCCCCAGCCTGGAAATCCCCTTAATAATTTTCTAACATCCTTGGGTATTTCAAATGAAACATAGATATCTGAAGATTCAAAGCTAAAATCTACAAATGAGAGAAAATATGATGTTTGTCTTTTTGAGTCAAAGTTATGCCACTCAGAAGGATTGTTTCTACCTCCATCCATCTACCTGTGAATTTCATTCCATTCTTACAGCTGAGAAATATTGATTGTATAATTATACCACATTTTCACTACCTACTAATCTGTTAGTGGCCACATAGGCTATTTACATTTCCTGGCTATTGTGAATAGAGCAACAGTGAACATGGATGAGCAATTATCTCCATAGTAGATATAGAGTCTTTTGGGTTTATGCCCAAGAGTGGTATAGCTGGATCATGTTTATTTTTTTCATTTTTTTTTTTACCTGCACACTGATTTCTAAGGAGGCTGCACCAGTTTGTATTGCACCACCAACTGTGAATAAGTATTTCTCTTTTCCTACATCCATGCCAGTATTTGTCATCATTTTTTTAAATCTTAGCTATTCTCATTGGGATAAGATGAAATCTCAAAGTAGTTTTAATTTATATTTTCCTAATGGCTAAGAATGTTAAAAACCTTAAAGAAAATATTTCCCAGTCATTTGTATTTCATCTTTGGAGAACCCTCTGTTTAGCTCCATACTCCATTTTTAATTGGGTTGTTTATTTTCTTAATGTTTAGTTATCTTAGCTTTTTGTAAATTCTAATCACTAATCCTATATAAAAGTTTTTTTCCCTAAAGATTCCTTAAACTTCCTCTTCACATGAATGATGGTGCCCTTTGCTTTGAAGAAGCTTTTGGGTGTTGTGAGGTTCCATTTATTAATTGTTAACCTTTATTCCCGTGCTTTTGAAGTCCTGTTCAGAGTGTCCTATGCCACGCCAATGAGCTCTCATCTCTTCCCCACTTCCTTTCTCATCCGTCAGATTCAGGAGACCCAATTGTTTTTATTCTGCTAAATGGACTTAATATTAAATTGACTCTTAATGACTTATTGTTATACTGATAGAGGAATGAATCACTCAACCTTCACCAGAGAAGCTTCTGTTTTCAGTAGATTGTAATTAGCACAGAAACAAAATTCTGGGAAAAGTGCAGAGAATAAGAAGGCTTAGCCTTAAATGGAACATGTATGTTGTACCACTTCCTTTCAAGGCACAAGGATCATTGCAGAAAAGGACATGGAAAATCTGGAAGAGCCAGAGGAAGTGAATGAACTCAAGGAAACAGTGTCTTCTGAACACAACAGGTCAGTTGCACATGTGAAATCGAAGCAATTGTGAGAGCACACATAAACCCATGCAAGTAAGTTCAAGCCAGACCAAATCCCAGCACGGAAAGAGGAGAGGAAGTCCTACCCACAGCAGAGTGATCAGCAGTTCATGGCTGCTGGAAGAGTGTCAGTTTTGTTTAAGAGTGTTGCCACTGTTAGGTCAGCCATGCTTCAGTGGAAAGCCATCTATCTGTGAACACATGGGCAACAAGATTATACTTCAGGAGTAAAAGAAAAAGGGTAGGACATAAAGTTGGGTAGGTAGGTTAGTGAAGGACTGAATATTGTCAAAATCCTTTATACAAAATCTCAAAAAAGTAATAAACATAATGAAAATATAATTAGTGAAATATTTAAAAAAACCCATAAACTGCATATTTTGAAAAATTAACAATGTTTTGTTTGGGGAAAAAGCATTTTGAAGGTCATGAATTTTCTGGGTTTTGTGACTGGGATTTTTGCTAAACATGTATATGCAATTAAAAAGTAAAATGTGAAAGAAATGTAAATAATAAAAATTATGGATAGAAAGGAATAATCCTATTTTTAAAAAATCTACAAATGTTCTGTGTTGGAACAAAAATTAATGAGCAGCAAAAACTACATGGTCTTATATGCTAGTGCAATATTTTCTGCAGAAACTCTGTAGCTACCAAAAGAGGAGGCAGAACACCAATGTGTGATTTTCACCTTGAAAAGCAAATTAGTCTCAGCAGCTTCCTACCATCTGTCTACCATACACGAAGCTCTCCTAATTAAAGAAATATCTCTTCTTAAGGTAATTCTTTGTTAATTTATTTTCTTTTACAGAAATTTTAATTTTTAAAAATTAAAAAATGAGTATATGTCCCAAATAGAAAATCTTAAATATGTAGACAATTATAAAGAAGAAAATGAAAAGTGTACTTTATCCACTAAGGAAGGACAAAAACAGGAGAGCTGTAAAGAAGGGAAGGAAAGGAGACCCTTGCCCAGAGTTTCAAGCCTCTCTCCAGCTGAGAAGCAAGAATTCCAACATAATTAACATTGGATGTAAGGCTTCAGACACAGAGTTAACATTTCTTTCTTATATCGGTAAAGTAACAGGGAACCCATCTTAAAGCTTGTATGTGTATGACCTTGGGTAGGGCCTCACCCCCCCCCCCCCACACACACCACAATATTGAGGCTCTCAAGCAACATTATAAATTTTACTTGGAGTTCAGACATTTTACCTTTCTGCATCCTAGCGAATCTTCTCAATTGTAATCCTGGCAGGTGCCCTTCAGGAATCACCCTGTGATTTCATTTGGATGGATGTTTTGTCCCTTGGTTTCTGATGCCTTCTCTGGGTCTTAAGAGAGTGTGGTACCTGTGGTTTGCCTGGTAGCTAGTGCTAGTTGTGAGTCTCTGCTAAGAGTGGCCACTAAGGGTTCTTGGTAAAACTTGTTTCTAGTATTCAAGTTGACCAAGGAGTAGGGATAGGCTAGAAGGGATGGGTACTGAAAAGATCCATAGGAGGAAGGAAAGCTGGGTCTGCCTTGAGCATCTGTCAAGTCTCTATGGATGGCTGGAAGAGAGAGAAGATATGGACATTCGGATGATCTGCTACAGGGTTGGGGATGGCACTGGGGAATTGAAACTGGAAGACAGAAGGCAGGAAGGAGAGTGAAGATCCTCTTGCTGATTCCCTGGCAGGTGGCTTGCCCAGTGGGTGGCTTGCCTCAGGTGTTTGTGGCTGAGACAGAGATATAGGATTAGAAAAGAAAATTGCAGAAGAATATACTCTTCAAAGTAATGCAATGTTAGGTGGGTACAGAGACAAAGTGACAGATCCTCACTATTGATCTAAGTGGCCTTAGACTTTAAGGAACCTGGGTCAAACTGGGATTGCCATCTTTGACACAAAAGGAATTTCAAGACTAGGTGGATCTATCTAATATAGCCCATGAAGGGTGAAAGACCAAGTAATGTATAAAGACAGACCCAGAATAATACCTGACTTTTCAATGGAGATTCCAAAAGCTAAAAGGGCCTGAACAGATATTCTACAGATTCTAAGAGACCACAGATGCTAGCCCAGACTTCTATACCCATAAAATCTTTTAATTACAATAGATAGGGAAAGAAAGACCATCCACAATAAAACCAAATTAAAGCAGTATTTATCAACCCAGCTCTACAGAAGGTGCTAAAAGGCAAACTTTAATCTGAAAAGGTTAATCATATCCAAGAAAATACAAAGAATAAATAATCTTAGATGGGCAAATCAAAAGATGTGGAAAAACACCACACCACCACAAGAAAATAATGGGAAAAACAAACACTTCTCATTGATAACTCTCAATATCAATGGTCTCAATCCTCCCCTGAAAGATACAGACTAATGTATTAAATATGATAATAGGATCTGTCCTATTTTGCTACATCAAAAATATACACCTTAACATCAAGGGCAGAGACACCATTTCAGGGCAAAAAGAATGGGAAAGATATTCCAAATAAACAGACCCCAAAACAAGCCTGTTTATCATTTTAATATCTGACAAATTGGGCTTCAATCTAAAACTAATCAAAAGAGATAAGGAAGGACACTATATACTCATTGAAGGAAAAATCCACCAAGAGGATGTTACAATTCTAAACATCTGTACTTCAAACTCAGGGCACCCAAGTTCAAAAAAGAAACATTACTATAGCCTAAATCACATATTAACCTTCACACACTGATAGTGGGTGACTTCAACATCCCACTCTTGCCAATAGACAGGACATCCAGATGAAAACTAAGAAGAAAAATGTTGAAGCTAAATGATATAATAAACCAAATGAACCGAACAGATATTTACATAACATTTAAACACAAAAGAATATACCTTCTTCTCAGCAGCTCAGGGAACTTTCTCCAAAATTGACCATATACTAAGACGCAAAGCAAATCTCAACAGATAAAAAGAGTTGAGTTAACATCCTACAGCCTATCTAACTGCCAAAGATTAAAGCTGGATATCAAGAACAACAGAAAGATTACAAACTCATGGAAACTGTGTAACTACTGAATGAAAGACAGATCAAGACAGAAACTGAGAAATTAAAACCTTTTTAGAATTGGATAAAAATGAAAACACAACATACCCAAACTCATGGGGCAGAATGGAGGCAGTTGTAATGGGCAACTTCATAGTAATAAGTGCCCACATTGGAAAGAAAACTGGAAAAGATCTCATATTAGTTACTTAAGAGCACATTTGAAAGTTTTAGAACAAAATGGAGAAACAATCCCCAGAAAGAGTAGATGGCAAGAAATAATAAAACTCGGGGCTGAAATCAACAAAATAGAAACAAATAAAAAAAAATACAATCAGTAAAACAAAGAGTTGGTTTTTTGAGAAAATCAGTAAGATTGACAAACCCTTAGCCAAAATGATTAAAAGGTGGAGGGAGAATATCCAAATTAAGAAAATTGGAAATGAAAGGGGGGACTTAGCAACAGACACTGAGAACATCCAGAGAATCATACGGACATCACTTTAAAACATGCATTCCATCAAATTGGAAAATCTAAAAGAAATGAGAAAGTTTTCTTGATATATACCACATACCAAAGTTAAATCAAGGTCAGATACACAATTTAAACAGACCTATATAACCTCTAGTAAAATAAAAGTAATAAATACTAGTCTCCCAACAACAATAAAATACCAGGGTCAGATGGTTTTTAACATAGAAATTCTAGCAGAATTCTAATGAAGAAATAATGCCAACATTCTTCAAGACATTCCATAAAATAGAAACAAGAAATTTTGCCTGATTCTTTTTATGAGACCACATTTATCCTCATAGCTAACACACATAAAGACTCAACAAAGAGAATTACAGACCAATTTCCTTTATAAACACAGATACAAAAAGTCTCAATAATATATTTTCAAATTAAATTAAAGAACAAATCAAAAAGATCATGATGAAGTAGGCTTCATCCCAGAGAAGCAGGGATGGTTCAACATAGGTAAATCAATAAATGTAATCCACCATATAAACAGACTGAAAGACAAAATTGCATGATTATCTCATTAGATGAAGAAAGACCTTTGACAAAATCCAGTATTCCTTGA
>CABHPP010068807.1:0-14372 GCA_902168425.1 Peromyscus attwateri | reverse complement strand
CACACACACACACACACACACACACGCACACACACATAGAGAGATTACATGCAGATAACCCATTTACTTTTTAATTTTAGATTGTTTTCTTGCAAAGCAATTGTGGTTAGTTATAATATATAGCAACATTTAGTCTATCTTTGGTTCTATGATTTAGAGATATTTTTCCCAAAAATAAATAGGCATGGCAGGAAAAATAATTCAGCTATCTTAAGAGAAAACTCAGTATTTTATAAAAAAAAATTGAGCAAAAAAAATATAGCTGATATTTGTTTTAGACATCTTTTCTAATTCTCTTGCTTAAAATCTAACACCAGTGCAACTTTATCAAACTGAATGTGCATACTGTATTTACCTATACAGCAAAGACACAAAAATATCATAGAACAAAATAGTTTCCCTTAAAATATCTTAAGAATTATGCTTTCTAACATGTATTAGAAAATTAAACTGCTAAAAATATATTGGCAAAGCTGACTCTGAAAAAGCGCAAGAAAATAAAGATGGATGTAGTGGTATCTGCAGATCACACAGATCATCAAAAAATAAAAGAACTTATGATTCAAAAACCCTCCCCTGCAAACATTTTAGCAAATATTTACATGTTGGGATTTTGAATGATTACTTTTCCAAAGTTTCATTTAGCTTCCATTATGGTTTCAACTCTTGGCACAATTAATGAGCTTCATTTGCTAACGACCTCCGTCTCTTTTCAAATATGATTTTGGAATCATATAATTCTCTCTCCCTATAGCCAAGGGATGGTCCCTTTAGATACTTTGCCTCAGCTGCCTCATAATCTAAGCCATCAACAGCAGAAATTGAGCAAATAATTGCTTCTGGTAGAAGAACTTCCAAGATAAACTTGATTTTGTCATCTTTTATCAGAGTTAGCATCTTCTGATCTATTTGTTTATAGATTTCTTGTAGATATTTCACCACCTCATCCAGTTGATCTTCATCTTCAAAGTATGTTTCAATACAGGGTGTGAAACTCTTTGCATTCAAAAATGATTTCAGCCATTTGGATTTTTTTGTGCCCTTTAAAATGCCCAGGAGATGATCCTCTGTTCCTTTTGCATTGACAATGAAATCCACCAGGTTCTTGTTAGCTCGATCCCGAGCAGGCTTCATTCGGTCAGGGAGAATTTTCTGGAAAGATATTCTCTTGGCGTGGGATGTCACAGCCATTTGTTCCCCTGTGTCTTCATTGTGTAGTTTTGGAAATATATTTCTGAAGGTGTCTTGTTTGATTATTTTCCTGACTGGGTAACTGATGTCAGCAGCATAATACTCAAAGAATGAGCCTGTAAAAGAACCACAACCTAGTCTAACTCTGTAGTCACAAATGAGTGACACGCACCAATCGATACTTTCACTATACTCCTCCCTAGCTTTCTCCACTAGTGCCTGCTTCTCTTTACAGTCATATTTTTTTAATCTTCTGAAAGATACTCTAACACCTTTCTTTTGAGGATTCATGTTTGCCTCAACAAAAAGCACACTCGCTTTCCTCTCTTTTCGCCTAATGCTTTTTATCACTGCTGGCCAAAATGGGTATTTTTGATATTTAAACCACACTATCATTCCGGTTTCAAATGCACGTGTCTCATAGCAGAGAATGAAGCGAGGAAGGTCTTCATCATCGTCGTCGTCATCATTATCTAATGCAGCTGCACTAGCAGGATTCAGAGACAATAGCTTGCCAGAAGCTCGGGCTTCTTCCTCAAGATCTTCTAAATCCAGTCTCTGAAGCAGTAGATCACTATTGACTGGATTACAGGCAGGAAGTGAAACCTGATAATCCCCTGAGCACCCTGCAGGGGAGGTCTCAGCACCTACTTCTGATTCCACAGAAGACTGATTTTGGCTACCATAGAAGCATGGAATCTGATTTGATGGGCCCTCTCCAGGATCTTCCATATTATTCTCTGGGAAGGTGGAACATTCAGAGGAAACTGCTGGGACCTCTGAGTAGATGTCTTGAGACTCCTCTTTGGGTACAGCAAGATCGTCTGATGACGGGACAAACTTTTCTTCTTTAATGTCTTCACTTTCCTCTTTGAGTGATAAATTCACGGACATGATTGCTGAGATGTCAATCTTTTTCTTTTCTTCTTTTTTATCATCATCATCATCTGGAAATGAAGGATAAGTTTGGCACCAGCTGAAGTTCTGTGATGACTTTGTTTCCACTTCACTTGGAATATTATCACTGGTTGTGCGCACCTGCAACTTGTCATCAGATAGGGAATCATCACTCTCTGAGCATAGTAACATAGAAGCTGAGTCTTCTTGGATGTTGCTTTCAAGTTTCCGATACTTTTTAGGAGGAGGCGAATCAGACAGCTGTTGTAGCACACTTTCAGATGCTGTAGTGGTGTCTTCTTCATCTGGCATGCTTTCCTGGCTCTGATTTGTTCTCTCTTTCACGATTTCCAGTGCCATTTTCAGTGATCTTTCATAGGCTGTCTCTTCCCTCGGTGGAACTCTCACCTCTGACTGTCCTGCTAGTGAGGACATAATGGCTTCAACTTCTGATTTACTGAGGACTTTTGTGTCTTTGCTGTCCACAGTAATTTTCTCATCTAGCGAAAGTATTTGCACTTCCAGGGAAAAGGTCTGTTTCCTTTTACTGTTGGATGAAGTTTCAGACCTATATAAGACTATTGCTGGCCATAACTGTTCTTTCCAATTACACAGGACATATTCGCCATCCATTATGATTTAGATTAGTGTGACAAGTAGTTAGGATTACAGACAAAGATTGGTTGGCCTTGTGGCTGCAAATACAAATGCTACCAAAACAACAGTCTTAGTAAAGTCCCTTTTGATTTAGAACCACAAAAAGTTTATGGTTTATGTGCACCGTTTTCTTCCTCAGATGTCCCCAGGATACTTGAACATGTTGTTTGAATGAGAACTCTGGAAGATACTGAAATAGGGAACACACTATTAATAAAATGATCTTGCCAAAGTAGAAGGTGAGCAAATGCAAACAAAAGAGATAAACTAAAAACTGTGTTCAATGACAGAACAGATAGACTAAAAAGCAGCCTAATGGACAGGGAGGTAACAACTGGAAATAAACTTGTATGATAACCCCAATTCAAGAACCCCTACTGTAGATGTAACCAACCGTCTTATAAATAAGAAACACAGAACCAATGCAAAGAAGAAAGCCAAGAGGTCAGAGCTAAGAGCCAAAACCTTACCCTTCCTCCTGCAGTGGTCCTACCTCTCTGAAGGAGCCGGTACTTCCTGTGTTAAAGTTTTTATATAGTCTCTGTTCTGCCTTCTCATTGGTTGTAAACCCAACCACAGGACTGCCTCATTACGGCCTGTCTGTATAGACCTCCAGGTGTTCTATGGTTGGTATTGAGATTAAAGGCATGTGTATCCAATGCTGGCTGTATCTCTGAACACACAGAGACTTACCTAGTTCTGTCTACCAAGTGCTGTGATCACAAGCGTACACTACCACTGCCCTGCTTTCCTATGGCTTGCTAATAGCTCTGACCCCCAGGCAACTTTATTTATTAACATACAATTAACATTTTGGTACAAAAGAAAAATATCACCATACCCTACTTTTTTGCTAAAGAATATGCATCAGTATTGCTAGAAGTACTTGTAATTGTATGCTACGGAACCTATTCTTGTCATCTAATACTTTGATTCTTTTGTATTCCTAGTATTACATCTGTGGTAGTGAATTTTCCAATTTTAGCAATCAGGAGGTTCATATGGAGAGCCTCATAGAATGTTAGGCTCCATTCTCAAAGTCTTATTCAGAAGTTCTAGAATGAGCTAAAAAAAAATTGTAATTCTACTAGGTTCTCAAATGATTCCAATCCTTCATTAACACTAAAAGGCAGTGTATTAGCTGAGTACGTGGCTTTGCCTCAAACTTTCAACTGAATTATGCTAATACAATTTTAAATTGAAAATGCTACATATGGAAAGCAGGAAGCAAAATCAAGCATCCTTTAAGACATCAGCATACTTTCAAATGTGAATTTTTTTCTGAAATGGGATGAATCTTACCCTCTGTCACGTGGACGGTGACAGTCTTGCAATGTGATCCAACTATCTTGATTCTCAAGCCAGTTGATTTCCAGGCAAGTCTTTCACCCTACGGGGTATGTATGAAGTTACACTGCCTTTCTGGGCTCAAGTCAAATCATATGCAGAGTTTCCACATCACATGCACCTCTGATATTAACCGAGGCTGTACAAAAGGAAGACAAGGAATCAAATCAATAAAAGGGAAGTGTTAAAACAAACAACAACCTGCCTACCCAAACTTCCTGGCATGCCACTGTGAAACACAGGTATGAGATAAAATCTCATCATTAATGTAGATGGCATATTTGTTTTCCCTTGTGTTCTTACAAGATGAAATGTTCCTTACCATTCATGCTGAAATGATCTCGCTCTAGGAAAATATGAGAGGTGAGACATGAGGAAAGGGAGGTAACAAATTATCTTGTGTCTACTAAGAATCACAGTTTAGATTTTCTGATTGAATATTCATATCAGTTATCACATGGATTTCTTATTTAAAGTTGCAGTGGTTTTCAATGGAGTCACAGTTACATGGCACACTCTGTCTCCTAGTCTAATTAAAAAAAAAATAGTTTCACTGTTTTGTTTCCCTGCTTCATAGTAATGATTGCCTGAAGAAAATTCAGGCTTTCTGGCACATATGCCATCTTATGACTAGAACCAGAAATGCAGCCTGTTGGTGATATAGGCAAGGCCTTAACACAAGACCCATCTCATGGGAGAAGGTTAGAAACTGTACTAGCCAGTCAGGAGCCTTCTTGTGTGTTTAGAATTCTTTAGGCTAAGTGTAAGGTTTTAAGGGCTGGGGATGTGGTTCACTGTTAAGAGTGTTTGCCTGGGTTCAGTTCCCAGTACCACATTTAAAAACATTAAATAAAGTACATTTAAGGGTTTGAGTACAGGATAGAAATAGGGTAATGTTTTCACCACAGTAGTTCTGATGATCCAGAAGCTCATACAAATTTAAATGATACAAAATACATATACACATAAAAGGTAAGTACAACGTGACACAAATATCTGCCCTGAATATTCTCTTTTTAGAAAATTTTTACAAAGAAGAATGAATGCCCATTCAAACCAGGTTCAGGAACCCCTCTCAAGAGTATGGTTTGAACACAATTCTATATAAATAAGTGTTTTACACATGATTTTATATAACTTATTAAATGAGGCTTGTCCCAAGTCTTTAATATTTTATCTAAATATTCCCCTAAAGATGTAAAAAAAAGCCCAAGTAAACATGAATTACTATTTTAAAAAATAAAGAATGGTAAAGGCTCTAACTATACAGGTAATGTATATTCTGTTAGAGATGTATTTTCAGATTTAATTGTATACACTATAGTAATATGCATCTACTAAGGTAACATATGTAATTAGTGTTCCATAATTTTCTCTCTGCATTAGGTGCTATTTCTCAGAAACTTTCAAATTGCTTCATGTGGAGGCTCATGTTTTTTCTTTACCAGCTATGTAACACTACAGAGTATGCATGCCCTATACTATGCAATATTCCTTAAATGGCTCCCAGGAATAAACCAAATATTTTGTTTTAGCCATACACTTCCATGTGACCTGAAATAATGAACTGCAAGGAGGACACACACAGACAGAGTTATAATCAGAACAGCAGCTAAGCTACTCATCTGACCAGATGTAGGAAAATTTCCACTATTGGAAAAACAATTAAGTATGCTTGTGGAAGCATATATGTATGTTTATGAATGTTTGTGTGTCTGAAACAAAATGAGTATGCTGTTTGAGCTTCATTTTTCTTTCACAGTTAAACAAATAATCACGAGGCAATCTACACTTTAATGGTATTAAAATGGGTTAAACATATTAAAAATAGCACTTTGACTACCCAGAAATGCTGAATGCTAACATAGGAGTTTCTGTCACTTTTTTTCCAACCACACACATATACATGTATGTATTATGTGCGCATGTCTTCACTCAACTGCACATCTGATCCCCTTCCTATACTCATATGCATGTAACGTGTATATACTTTTCTGTGTATCCCAATTAGCAGATGTATGAATACAGTGCTGTTGAATACTTCTGTCAGTTTTATTTCTGTGTAAATGAAAAAATGTTTGAAACTTCATAGAATAACAGAACGCCTTGTAATATCAACAAGGTCTGCCAAGTTAGGAAATTAGCATGAACGGCCATGCCATGCTGCACTGAAGCCTTAATTTAGAGGCTGTAATCTGATCACCCCTTTCCCCTCTGTGGACTTAAAAAACCTTGGGAGATACAAAAGTTCCAGAGGATTAATGCCCACGAAATGCCAGCAATTCTTTAAAAATCATACAACGTTCCTTCCACTCTAAGATCATCCTTCCTATTTTCTCATTTTTTTATCCCAGAGCTCCTAGAAGTCACTAGAAAGTAAATTTAAGTCAGACATTACCTTGAAGCTTCTTGTCAGCTGCAGCCTGGTAAAATTCAGCTCCTCCCCCAAGAATGGCAGGGCAGAACTCACAGGCACTGCTCAGAGAAGGCTCCGCCCCCGCAGTGATGCAGAGCACAAGGCCACTCCCTGAATTACAGGAGAGACAATTGCCAAGAAAAACCGCTTAAGTGTTGAGACGTGGAAACGTTCCCCTTTACAGAACTTCACAGTGTAATAGCGACAAGGGTCTGTCTAATTTCCATTCAAACCCTGAGTGTGGATGATTTCTTGAGGAGGTCGCAAAACACTGTATCTCATAATAAGAAAACCACAGTTTAACTATTTCTTACATATTTTAACTAGCCTTCTCTGGCATCCTATGTCTATAGGTGATTATTTTCTTTTTTTATTAGTATGTCTTCATTGCAAAATGATGGGCTTGGATTAAAACTTTTTCATATATGATTATCATGTGCTTTGTTCTTATTTATTCCTCTGCCTTTTCTTGTTCCCACTTCCCACTCTGAATGGCCCCTTTCCTCTTCCCTCTGGCGCCTCCCCCACGCATACACAATACACCCACACCCCCTCTCCCCACTTGGAATAAGAACACAACAAAAGAAGAAAACTATATGCCAAATTCCCAGATGAACATAGATGCAGAATTTCTCAATAAAATACTTGAAAACAAAATATATTTAAAGGTGACCTAAAAACCATGCTGATCAACATCTTCTAAAGTAGAATGAGAAAGATGTTGATTAGGATTGCGTAATAACTTTACATTGTTTTAGATAAAACTGACTTCTGTGTCCAAAACATGGTATGTCTCTCCTTTGACTCAGTTCTTCTCTTACATTCTTCAGGAAAGCCTCAGAGATTGCTGCCTATAACATGGTTATTTTTGACTAGAAAGTGAAAAATCATGTTTGGGAAGAAATTATCCATTTCTGTGTATTCTACTCTACAATAGGAAGCTGTGTTTTCTAATATTTTGCTGTTGTGTTTCACACTTGGGAAATTCAGTGCAGAGAATTTGTTTTTAAATTACATGCCTTTTGTTCATCAGAATATCCCTATGGTAATTTTAAACTAAAAGGCCAGTTTAAGTATAATTATACTTAAATTATAATTGATAACTTGAAAAATGCAGTGTTTTATTTGCATCAGTACAACACATGATATGACATTATTTAGGTGGTATAATTTTTAAATGTGTATTTTTTAAAAAATCACAAACTTTAGTATCAGAATAATAAATACTAATAAACCAATAAAGTCCATCTCTAGGCTGGTATGTTGTTGGCTCTAATAGATATATTATGCAATGTTTGTGGCATAAATATCCACAAATCTCACACATTCACTCCCCAAATGTTTGATTTGCTAATGTCAAATTTTAATGTAGGTCATCAAGTTGCCAGAAAGGGGAGGGTGCTCTGTTTTAAACAGTCCAAAGGACACAAACTTCTTCCATCCTATGGCTTTACCATCTTCTTGGGCCTTGAAATCATTTGGTACATAATTTGTGTTGGGCTAGGGATCTAAGAAAGAGTGAAGATGGACAGTCTTGTGGACAGTTTTAAGGGCTGTGTCTGGCAAATATCACTGCTGGCCTCTGTCCTCTAACCAGAACTCAGGTAGAGAGGGCAGACTGCCGTAGAGCCCGAGGAATGTGTTTCCTTGTTATTCAGGAGGAAAATGGAGAGTTTGGTCAACATGTAGCACTCTCTCTGCCACTTGAAGTTTTCTTCTTTCAGTTTTTACTCATGTCTTTTATTTGTCTAACTGCGTAGCTGTGAAGATTCGAAAGACAATACCACCACAAGTAGAGGCTTTCTGCCTCACTTCCACTACTTTTCATGTTCACTAGAAATTGACCACAATAGATAGATACACTTTGTAAAGCTATTCTGAACTAAGAAGTGAATTAGAAAAATGATGTAACTCATTAGAGATGGATGATCTTAAGCCCCTAACAGGACTACCACATTCTGATATCAACTTATGGAACTGTGAACTTGTATCATAGCTCTATGAACCAACAAAAGCGAATCATTCTTGCAGAATACTAAGTATTATTATTTAACCTAAACAGGATTACTGGGCTGGTGTATTATATATATGACTTTATTTAAATGAAGAGCATTATTTGATTATATACTTTATAATATTTTTCTACCTACTTCATTTACATGCCAAGTGCATATAAAATATAGTTATTATACTTTAAAACTATACTTTGTCTATTTCTTATAGTGTGCACAAATCAGTTAATATTATGCCAATTCCATGGATATACTTTTTATTTTACTGTTTTGTAGAATGATGTGAAGAGTGATAACTACTAATGAATGCTAAAATTATACTAGTGATATTATTATGAAGTAGATGATATAAAAATTCAAATATATTTGCTGTAATTTTTATATGCCAGGCAATAGTATTAGTATTTGACTGGTAACTCACTAAAAGCCAGATAATAACTTATTTCATTCCATATAAACATTATTAGTATTAGTATTGAGGATAGATGCCAGTGATTTATTACCACATGCCAGGCAGTCTGTTAAATTATCTACATACATTATAAAATATTGTTAGAAAGGCTCTCAAGTTTGAACATATCCCTCAAAGTTCATGTAAAGGAAATTTAAATCCTCAGTGCTGTGTTGAAAGGTGAGAGACCTTTATGTGTTGATTAACACTTCAGTGAACCCATTACTGCCACAATGCAGCAGTGGTTTATTCCTTGTAGGAGTGGGTTCCAGTTAAAAAGATGAACTCAGGCCCCTCTGCCTTCTTCTCTTGTTTGCTCTTTCACTATATGCTACTTTTTGTGACCTTACAATACATAATAAGGCCCCTGGCAGATATGGCCTCTCAGTTCGTGGATATTTCAGCCTGCACAACTGTGAGCCTAATATTTGCCCATTGTGAAGAAATTTCTTGGTCTCAAGTACTCTGTTATAACAGCACAAATGGACTAAAGCAGTGAGCATTTTCAGCATTCTCATTTTGCAAATGAGGCATTAGAGAGATTAAGGAATGTTTACAAGAATGTCCACAGTATATTTGGCACAGGAAATTTGGACCTAGGTACTCTGACTCCAGAGTTAATATTTGTAATCACTAAGACACATTGAAAATCCCGTTACAAATAAAAAATGTTCTATACCTGTGCGTGGGATGAACAGCTGAGCAAAATAATTAATCTTAAAGCATTATGTGCTGAGTCACTAAAACATAAAAGAGAATATTGTACCTGATTCTGCATTTAGCTTGCCTCTCTCCTTGTTCCTCTCCTATGTCTCCTCCATTTGGCTATGACAGTCTCACATAATCATTGTAGTGAGTGACATCCCATCATCTTTGCCAAATTATGCTAAATGCATACAAGGTGTAGCCAGAACACAACAGGAGGATACTTTGCAATGGAGTGGGCCACTTAGAACCTGTCCACCACAACACTGTCTGATTTTATATGACATTTTCAAAATAATAGAAGGGTAATATAATAACAGTGAAAAGTTCAGCACTGCTGGTGTTCCAGATGAGAAAGGGTGTAGCATTAAAGGGACAGCACAAGGAAATCATGAGGATGATGCAATATCGACTTCCAACTGTAGTGGTGGTTATAAGAACCTGAATATATGTTAAATCATGGAGAAATACATACAGTTCAAGTATAATGTATTCTGCTTTAAAACACAATTTTAATCTATAATAATACAAAGAATAAAAATGTAAACACAACATATAATAACTGTTATACAAAAATCAACTCTATTAACACTTTAGGAACCAATTGTTCCTATGGTGTGTTTAATATAAATAGCAGGAATAACACATGCATACATTACTAAAAGGCACCAAAAGTACTTTCTCTTAAAATATAAAAGGACATAAGAGAATGTCATTAACAATTTAAAAAACTTAACAATGACAAATCTCTAGATATCTTAAAAGGTCCTAGTTTTCCCTCAGTCTATCATAGAACTATGTTAAATTAAGTATTAAAGGTTGATGAACTCTGTGGTAGTATGAATGAGAATGGCCCCCATAGGCTCATATATATGAATGCTTAGTCATCAGGAGTAGAACTGCTTGGGAAGGATTAGGAGGTATGGCTTTGTTGGAGGACCTGTTTCCCTGGGGATGGGCTTTGAAGTGCGCTCTCGCGCTTGCTCTCTCGCTTTCTCTCTCTCTTTCTCTCTCTCTCTCTCTCTCTCTCTCTCTCTCTCTCTCTCTCTCTCTCTCTCTGTGTGTGTGTGTGTGTGTGTATGATACAGTAAGCTATAGCTGCCTTCCAAAGATCACTCAGAGAGATTCTAATCGGAGGTTCCCTGTCACTGGGAGAGGGAAGACTACTGAGAAAGCTTTAACTTTCAATTTCAAGGTCCAAGCCCAAAGGCACCCCCCTAAACATTGAGGCTACCTGGGCAATACTTCCTGCCTCATTGGGAGCCTAGTACCTAATACTAACAGGGGCAAAATGGAAGAGCATGAAGATAGACAGATTACCTTCTGGTAGTACAGGTATATAGGGACTGACGAATATTTAGGGTAAGGAATAGAGGACCAAAATCTTTTAGTGCACCAGTCTCTACTTGAAAAACTGATAATGCAAGCCAGTAAGGATAAGGTGATAAAACATAAGAAACAACATCAAACATAGTTTTATGACACCAACATTTGCTGGATACCAACAACACAATAAAAAGTACAGAAAACTACAGACTAATATCTCTTATAAACATAAAAACAGAAATCCTCACCAAATGCTATTGCTCAAAGCAATAGCATAGATAAAAGACATATCATGACCAAATGAAATTCATACTTGGTAATATAAGAATTGTTCAACATCCCCAAATCCATCAATTCAACTTACCATACTAGAAGACCAAAAATGATGAAAAAATCATAGTAACTGAGGCAGACAAAGCATCTAACAACATTCCACAAACATTTAGGATAACAACACTGAGCACATTATAAAACAAATGAATCTTCCTCAATCAGATCACCAGTATCTATAAAAACCCTACAGTTACCATTATACGTAGTATAATACATGGAATGCCTTTCTGCTAAAAGCAGGAACAGGGTAAAAATATCTGCTTTGAACATTTCTAGTCAACATTGGTTTGGAGCCCCAGTGAATAAAATGAGTACTGAAAAATAGATTAATTATGTATGCATGTATGCCCTGGAAAGGAAAAGTAAAACTGCATTTGTAGATAACATGAATGATCTATAAAGAGAACCCTGATGAAACAACCAGTCTACAGTTGACTGTGTTTCTATACAACAAAGATTTAAGGTAAAAGTTTTTAAACTCCATGTATAATTTTATTTTTTAAAAATACAAGAAACATGGCCGGGAGACAGGTCAGTTGGTGACGTGTTTGCATTGCAAGTACAAAGATCTGAACTGGATCCCTATGACCTATATTTATAAAGCCAGGTGTTGTGGTTTGTGCTTGTAATGCAGTACTTGGATGGTAGAGACAGATGGATTCCCCAGGGCTTGCTGGCCAGCCAAGCTTACCTACTTGGCAAGTTTTGAGTCAAGGAGAGACTCCATCTCAAACAAAACAAAACAAAAAGAAAAACTAAACTAAACTAAATGCAAGATTAATATTTTGGAAACTTTAATATGCAGATGCAAATAATTAAAGATCTAAATAAATAGGGATATATACTATGTGAATTGACGGAAACATTGATTTTAGGGTAAAACAACTCTCCATAGATAGCTATAATCACTGTGATTTCAATAAAATCCCAGCAGGCTTTTTGTGGAAGTTGAAATAAGAACTCTAAAATATGTTGGAAAAGCACACAAAGTAGAGGAGCCAGAATGATAGTGAAAAGGAAATATAAAAGGTAGAAGACTCACATTATGTATACTGACATAAGACTGACATAGGCCAATAGATCACAAATAAACTAGCAAATAATGCCTACTGGTTTCTGAAAAGTTCTTTTTGATAAATCATACTGGAAAATTTTTAAGAATGATTATTCGTTGTGACACCTTAGCTAAGACTATGAAGAAAAATCATTAAAAATGGGCCATAAGCTTATATGTAAAGTGAAAAATCTATAAAATATTAGTAGAATATCTTTGAGACCGTGGATGAGCCAAATGTTTTTTAAAATACAAATCCAGAAAAACAAGCCATGAACCATAAAAAATAGTAAAATTGGGCCTGAAATTTTTCTCAAAACTAAAATGAAAAAATCAGAGTTGGAGAAAATATGTACAAAATATATACATACCTCTTATAGAGTTTGTATCCAGAATATATAAGGAACTCTTAGAATTTTGTAATATCAACATCTTAATTAAAATAGATACACAAATTACAGTTGAAGGCATAAAAATATGTTCAACACAATTAGTAATTAAGTGTATGCAAGTAAAAGCATAATGAGGCATCATTAACACCTTTATAATATGGCTGGTATTGAAGAAAAAAACAGTGACAAGATAAACTTCAGAAAATGATGCAGAATAACTATCATATATTGCAAAAATATCAAACACACTTTAAAAACAGCCTAGTGGTTGTTAATGTAGTTAAGCATTCTTAATCATTCAAAGCCAGAAATTCTACTCTGAGATATTTACTCAAGAGAACTAAAAACTTATATAATATATATATGTGTGTGTGTATGTATATACATATATATATGTATATACATACATATATGTTTAGATACTTTAACCACAATCATCAAAACCTATAAATCTACTGAGGAGTGGTTACTCAAATCATAGAACAGTCATATCATATAATACTACTCATGATCATATAATAATCATATAATATGTTAAGGAATAAACTACTTATACATGCAACAATATTTGTGAATACCTGTCTAATGATCAATTTAGTGAAATTGCCGGATTTAAAGGGCTACTTTTTGATTCCATGTAAGTGGCATCCTGGGTAAAGAAAATCCATAAGGACAGAAGTAAGCTTGCTGTTTGTCAGGAAGTGAGATTGAGACAGTATACTGAATACAGTGAGGTCTGAATGCCATATATTGGAGATAAGAAAACATTCCATAGTCCAACTGTGTTGTTTTGTGACTAAGTCTGTCAAAATTCATCATGATGTACAGTTTAAAAAAAGAGTGAATTCATCCAAACACTAGGCAGAGCCAGGGAACCCCGTAGAAGAAGGGAAAGGATTGTAGGAACCAGAGGGGATGAGGACATCGGTGGAGCACAGCTCACAAACTTGAACTAAGCAAGGCTCATAGGGGTTCACAGAGACTGAAGCAACAATCCTGGACACTGTGTAGGTCTGCGCTAGGTCCTCTGCATATACATTATGGTTGTGTAGCTTGGTGTTCTTGTGGGACTCCCAAAAGTGGAAGTGAGGGGGTGTCTCTGACTCTTTTGCCGGCTCTTGGGACCCTTTTTCTCCTTCTGGGTTTCTTGTTCCACCTTAATGTGAGGGAATGTGCTCAGTCTTATTGCATCTTGTTAGACCATATTTGGTGAATAACCTTGAGAGGTCTGCTCTTTTTTTTAAAAAAAAGGAAAACAGAGGAGTTGATCTGGGGGAGAGGGGAGGTGGGGGGAAAGTTTGGGAGGAGTGAAGGGAGGGGAAACTATGGTCGGGATGTAATGTATGAGAGAAGAATAAAAGTTTAAAAAAGAGTGAATTTAACTATGCAAATTATTTCTCAATAAATGTGAGCCTTTAAAAAAAAGAGAGCATCAATCTCCCAGAATATAACCCATAAAAGACATTTGTATTTTACTCAGAGAATAATGGGAATACACAGAGTTTGAGTTTTTCTTTGGATTAACTGACTACCAAAGAAGGTGGTGTGTACCAGAAGTACATATAAAATATCATTTTAAATACCAAAAAAA
>CABHPP010068794.1:0-26161 GCA_902168425.1 Peromyscus attwateri | reverse complement strand
CACTGATGGTTAATATCCAGTACTTCTTCTGAGTCCACTGATGGTTACTTCCTGCATGGCAGAGTGCTTCTCAGGTTAAGATGGACAGTTCTTGTGGGATACGTGGGGCTCCTGGAAATCTTTGGTTTAGACTGTTTCCAAAGCTGTCTTCATAAGGACATAGACAGCTTTAGCTGTGCTGGCCAGGGATTGTCGTGCCATGGACAGGCTTTACTCCTTGGGAAACTTCTCTTTCTTCAAATTCTTTCTTTTGTTACTTTAAGCTTTCTAAATTTTCTTTGTTCTTTGCAAGTCGTAGAAATTTCTTTTCATAGCAAAAGAGTTACATAAAATAAGATTTAGAAAATTTTAGTTAAACAAAAGCCTTTGTAAACTAACCATGAAAAGATGGATCATTTTAAGTTTACAAATGACTCTTAAATGCAGATTGCTAGGGGTGGTGTCACGGGTACGGGTTTCTTGGATGTCATCCCTTTTAGCCCCGGAGCTAAATATCAAGAGGCTACATGCCCAACCAGAAAACGTTAGCCTCTGCCAACATTACATCAGCTCCACAAAACCTCACTGGCTAATTATCCCTTGGGATCGGACATGGATCTGGCAGCTTGTGAAAGCTGCTTTTTCCGATTTCTGTCTTCCTGGCTGTGACATATCCAAAAGGAATGAAGTTGAGAAATCATCATCTTTTGAAAGCTCTTGACTTCTCATTCCCACAGTGGTTCTCATGGCCAGGATAGAAAGTTGCTTCTGAACTTGGGGAGGCCCTTTATATAGTTGATGAGGAGTGACCAGGGAGGGTGATGATAAGGTGCCTGGTTGTATGTGTTTCTGGATGCTGGTGTCCCCGGGTTCTAGTGGGCTTCTGCAGCCTCCTCTCTATACCACGATTGAAGAAGGTGGGTAGACAAACTCAGACTCAGCCCATGGTCTCTCTCTGTGCGTTGGCTCTGCTGTGAGTATTGGTGCAGTCATTACGTTAGTGATCATCACCTTTCCTGAGGATAGCCCTCCCTAGAAAGAAGTACTGTCTGACATCAAACAGTCCTCTTCATTCCTTTGAGCCTCAGTCTGCCCTGAGTACATTCCCTGCTGCCTCTTCATTCTGTACTTTTCAGTGTTCTTTGCTTCAAAACTAAGCACCAAGTAAGTTGACTGGAAAGTTGTTGGACATGATTCTGTTAACAAAGCTCAGGAAGTGAGCAGAAACTGACAAAGGCTAGCAAGGCTAGCCAGAGTGGAGACCAGGCCCCAGGCAGCCCAGTGATGCCGCACCGCCCACAGGTCTGTTCGCCCTGCTGCTTGCCTGCTTGCTGGTGGACTCCTCCGCTCTTGTTATTGCCATCACCGCTAGGGGTAGTTCTGATTATATTCTCACTTTCGTGTATTTTCTTCATGGTCTAAGTCCTGGATGGGAGAATCTGGTCATCTTTATTTGGATTATTCATTTGTGAGCTACAGGCCAGGGAAGGAAGGAAAAAGGCTTCTCTTGCGATTGAAATTTCTCCTGATGAAAGGGGCTCAGGTGCCAGACAGTTAAACGATAGGATGCCCTCTCTACAGTAGTTGGCCCCCATCCTTACAGCCACGCTACAGTCTCAAAGTGTGTTCTTGGCCCAGGCCTTGACCCTTGCTGCATTGTGTTTCCTGGGGAGTCTATTTCTGCTTGCCCAGCGTAGAACAACGAGAGACTGGAGAAAGCGTTCCTTCCGAGTCCAGCTTGGTGGACCGGTGAGCCTGTTTGGGATACTTAGAGGAGCATGAGTGAGGGGATCACTTGCAGGCCCGTGGGTGACAGCTCCTGAAAGCTGTACCCCCTGTGTAACTTGGAGCAGCTGTGTCACCAGAGGGTCCTGTCCCTCTCCCAACAGTTGTAGACTGATTATATAACCCTGGAGCTGCAGGGAGGGTCTCCTCAGGCTTGTGAGTTCATTTCCTGACCTCTGTGAGTTCCTGGGAGTGATTCAGGCCACAGCCGCAGTAGCCATACAGATAACTCTCCTCGCCCTTAGTCTACGAGTTCCCTCTCACCAAACTCATCTCAGCCTGTGGCCTCCAACACCACCTAGCAGGTGGTGTGTGTGTCTGTGCCTGTGGCCCTGACCTGGTCCTTACTGTAGACTGTGCTAAGCTGCTGCTGCTTCCACTGGATACCTAGATGGTTCACATGCATTTAAAGCTGATGTTGCCATTCCTGTGACTGCCCTGAAGCCTGGGGTCCCTAACTTAGTACCAGCTGCCTCCCAAGAATGGCAGGGGTCATCTTTGGTTCCACTCCCTTCCTGCGCTCCTCACACTTGTGGCTGAGTTTTTATAGGCTGTTCTTTGACTTTTCTTAGTTTGTCTGCCTGCCCTAGATCATATTCTCACTGTTTGCTTTTTTCCCCAGCAGCCTTTCTAATTGGTTGCCCTACCTAGAGCCCAGCTCTCCACCTAGAACCCAGCTCTCCTTGATCTATTGTTCATTCAGCTGCCAAGAGTCTCTCTTCACCTCCTGTTCATTTTTGTTTGTTTTGGGGACCTCATATGTGTGGTCAGAGACAACTTGGTAGAATCATTTCTTTGCTTCTAACATGTAGGTTCCAGGGATCAAACTTAGGTTTGGCTGTAGGTGCCTTTATTTACCTGCTTGACCATATGACCAGCCAATGTTTATTTTTAACATTTTTATTATTTTAATTTCATGTGTGTAAGTGTTTTGGCTGCATGTATGTATATGAACCACATGTGTGCCTGGTACCTGAGTAGGCCAAAAGAGGACGTTGGATCCCCTGTCAGCAAATGTGTAGGTATTTGTGAACCAAACCTGGGTCCTTTGCAAGAGCAGCAAGTGCTCTTAACTGCTGAGCGCTCGCTCTAGCGCTCTCGTTCGCGCGCTCTCTCTCTCTCTCTCTCTCTCTCTCTCTCTCTCTCTCTCTCTCTCTCTCCCCCTTGTTTGTTTGTTTCAGGTAAAGTCACACTTTTCCTGCCTTTCCAGACAGGGTCTCTCTACATAGCTCTGGCTGTCTTGGAACTCACTATGTAGACCAGGCTGGTTTTGAACTCACAGAGATCCGCCTGCCTCTGTAGGGGGAGTGCTGGGATTAAAGGCATTCAACACTACACCTAGCAAAAGTCGCGCTCTCTCTCTTTTTCTTCTTCTTCTTCTTCTTCTTCTTCTTCTTCTTCTTCTTCTTCTTCTTCTTCTTCCTCTTCCTCTTCCTCTTCCTCTTCCTCTTCCTCTTCCTTTTTTTTTTTTTCCCCCAAGACAGGGTTTCTCTGTGTAACAGTCCTGGCTGCCCTAGAATTCACTCTGTATACCAGGCTGGCCTCGAACTCACAGAGACCCGCCTGCCTCTGCCTCTTGAGTGCTGGGATTAAAGGCGTGTGCCACCACTGCCTGGCAAAAATCTCATTTTTTTAGCCTTGGCCAGATTGAAATTTGTAACAGTCTTTCTGCCTGAACCTCTGAAGTGCTGGGATTATAGGCATGAGCCACTGCACCTGGCCAAATTACTTTTTGTAAACATCAGTTTTAACCATTTGACTTTCCTACCTGGAATTCTTTGGTTTTCTATGGGATTTAGCTATTTCATGTATGCATTTAATCTCTCATTGTTGGGTTATTTCCCTCACAGTCTCCATGAATACTGACTAGCTTTTGGGTTCTGGAAGTTCTAGTATGCAACTGGTGTCCTTGAGGTTTCTGTTCTTGGCCTCTGCCCTGACCACCCCTCTTTGTGCATGTTAGGCTTTTAATGTCCTCTTGTCTGTCCAGATAAACCTTAGCTCTTCTGAGATGTGTGCACTCCTCCCACGAAGGTGTGTCTCTTCCTTGTGCCCCACCCCCTTCTTCCTTCTTTATTTGATGTGTATTAGTGTTTTGGCTGCACGTATATCTGTGTATTCTATACATGCAATGCCCTCAGAGATGTCAGATTACTCTGGAACTGGAGTTACAGATGGTTGTGAGAGGCACTATGTGGGTGCTGGGAATTGAACCCAGGTCCTCTGGAAGAGCAGCCAGAGCTCTTAACTAACCACTGAGCCATCTCTCTGCCACCCTCCTTGTGCTCGTTTATAGTCGGTGCATACCACCACAAGTACTTGATTGAGTGCATTCTGGGCTGGTTCATGGTTACAGAAAGCACATTCTTAAAAAAAAAAAAAAAAAAAGGACGTATTTTGTTTCTGAATCCCTAGGCTCTGGCATGTAGCTGTTCTGTAATAATCTTATTTAAAGACTGATGAATAGAAAGCACCCTGAGAAGTAAGACAGTGTGCACGTGTGAAGACGCTTGCACAATTGACGTTTCTTGGAAGCATTAAGCATTTACTGACTCTAAAGGCGGGTGGGTGGTCTGTGAGTCAATCCCTGTTATCTGTTTGCAGGTGGCCAGAGCCCAGGAACCTTATCAGCCCATCAGATGGCTTTGTCTCCTCTGCGATCAACTTTTGTAGTCTTCCTGACGAAGTTGATCAACTGTGGTTCCCCTTGGCTTCCCAGCTGTACACGTTTCCCTCCTAAATAGTGATTCAGTTCACTGTGACTGCTCCTCCCCACAACCCCTGGTCCAGTCACAGCTTCGGTTCCTCCAGTGGAATACATTTACAAAGTACCTACATACCCATACTGCGTTAATAATCCTAGAAAGTAGGGAGCCTAGAGGCACGCCCATCAATGGGGCTGGCCTGCTGGGGCTGCAGTACCTCTGGTCCCACACTACAGCTCTCCTTTGGTTTCTGTATTCCCACTGTGAGTCTTGGCAGCACACGCAGCATATAGTTTAAGCTGGCTTTTTTTTTTTTTTTTCCGAGACAGGGTTTCTCTGTGTAGTTTTGGTTCCTGTCCTGGAACTCACTCTGTAGCCCAGGCTGGCCTCGAACTCACAGAGATCCGCCTGCCTCTGCCTCCCGAGTGCTGGGATTAAAGGAGTGCACCACCACCGCCCGGCTAAGTTGGCTTTATTTATTTATTTATTTATTTATTTATTTATTTATTTATTTATTTATTAGGCCTTGACCACTGTCTTGATTTACTGCACTGGGAAGAGTAAATTTTGTTTTTTTCTTTCTTTCTTGTTCCTCCTTCTGAGGGAGCCTGCGTCATTGAGAAATGTTTAACCTCATGGCCTTGCACTAGGGCTGGAGATTTGCCTAAGGGAACTGGAAGCTGGTAGTGTTTTTACTTAAATTCCCCCTTAAGGGGTGGGGGTTTTTAGCAGAATCAGCCAAAAGGGCTAGATGCTGGGAAACTTTTTAGTATCAAGGCTGTTGCCATTGGGTTACTGGAAATATTTGGAAAGTTTTCTAGAGATAAGAATAGGCATTTTGGATTCCCTTTTGGGGTGGGGTAGGGACAAAACCTGTAGCTTCTGCCAGGTATGAAGAAGAAAACTGAGGCAGAGGACTGGATGCAGTGTTGCATGCCTTCAATCCCAGCACTGGGGACAGGGGCAGGAGGTTCTCTGGGAGCTGGAGACCAGCTTAGTCTACATAGCAAGTTCCAGGACAGCCAGGACTACACAGTGAGACCTTCCTAGACAAAGATTTCCTAGAAAGGACACTAGGAAGAGACGGCAAAGCTGATAGAGGACAAGAAAAGGGGTGTGTGTGTGTGTGTGTGTGTGTGTGTGAGAGAGAGAGAGAGAGAGAGAGAGAGAGAGAGAGAGAGATGAAATAAATCACACATTAGTAGAAAAGTCAGTTTTTCAGTTGTGTGCTGTGCTATTAAAAGAAAATTGACTGGCACAAGAAGGACGTCACTGGGGTTGGAGTTGTATAAAACTCTCACTAGGCTGAGGCAGATCGCTCTGGTCTGTGGGAAGAATTTGACTTTTTCTCAACTTTGGAATTATACTAAGAGTAGATCATAACGGGGATTTTTTTTAAAAGCAAATCTTTCTAATATTACTAGTGTGTTTTGTATTTAGAATACTTCTTTGACATAAAGAAGATACTTGCCCACAAGGGTTATTGTGATTGACCTTTGACAGTCTTGGTATTAGGGGAAGATGTGAACCAGCAGATTAAATATAACTACCTGTTTTATATAACTTTATATTTGTTTTGTGTCACAGATAAAAAAAAATTGTACATGCATTTGCCAAAATGGAGTCATAAGCTGAGCAGGCACCAGGCCCTGAAAGGAAGGAATTGTGAGGTTAAACCATTTGTGGTGTCTTCATGACGTCATAGAAAACTGCAGCAATTCCACTGTGCTTAGTATAGATACAGGTGATCTTGCCACCTTGAAGGACAGTCGGACTCACCTACAAGTTTTCTATTTGTACTGTTTCCTCATGTTAGCAGAAGAGAATGGATGGTTGAGGACTGATGCATTATGAGACTTCTTTTAGTTAGCAAGAACTTAACACTTGTTGGTTATATCTTTATCCCTATTTATATCTACTTTTATAACTACTTAACCCTTCTTCGGAGTCCCCAGGCTCACTGTGCCTCAGGGATCTCTCACATTCCTAAGGAGTGATTCTAAGACTCAAGAAATAAACTTATTCTCTTGTTAGATGTGGGGGTGGGGGGCGGGAGTTAAGATCCTTAGAAAGAAAAAATGAAGGAAGTCAGGAAATTTTGAGGTAAGATTGGAGTTAGACCAGAGAATAAGCCAAATTTGATAGAAGAGTCAGAGGAAGAAAACTGAACCCAATGGTGTTACGTCGGGAAAGGAACCCAAAGCAAACATCTGGAAACCAGAGTAGTCACAGTGTGTGAAGGAGAGTAACGTTTTTACCTCGATTAGAATAGGAGGCGTAGGGTAGTTTGAAAATTGGATTGAATATATAGTTAATGAGGAGCCTGACACTAAATTAGAATTTGGCCTTGACCGTATAAGTCATTTTAAGTTCTTGAGTAGTTATTTCTTTATTAACTTTCAGTTGTAATTGGTATTGAAATGGTGGCAGAGCTACAGCGGTCCTAAGAAACAGCGTGGTACTGAGCGCTCTTCGCACACCAGCATCACTCTAAAGTTTTTTATGAGGAAAAGGTTGAATTGGTGCATAGTTTCGGCAGCTGAAAATCCAGAATCAGGAGGCCCATCAGTTTGGCCTTTGGTAAGGGCCCTTTGGCTATATGACATCACGGTGGCATGTGGGAGCATATGCAGACAGGAGAGCATGTGAAACAGGAAGCCACAGTAATTACTTCTTAAGTACTAAGCTTGTGAAAGTCTATTCAAAGGTCACGATACATCAAATACTTTTTGAAAACATGCAGGAAAAGACACAGTATTTTAAATAAATCGCATATAATAAATATGAAGGTTAAGATATCTGGCATATGGGCAAGATTCTTAAGGACATGGCATTGCTTCTGGAAGGGGGTCTTCAGTGTGCTTCATAGTGATGGTGCCATGTGAAATTACCCACTACACTCGTAGCATACCAGGGCTCATGTCAGGGACTAGGGGTACAGTGGGGCACCAGACTGACATGATACATGTTTGTACACAACTGAAGCTTATCAGTGAAGGCAGATTAGTAAGTATAGCAGAAAAGAGGGCTGTGGTAGACTATTCAGACTACTGTGGACAATCAGGACAGGAATATCCAAACAAGTTAAGAAACATTCCGAGAAGGCCTTTCAGGGGAAAAAAAGATCTTTGACTATGACCTGAGGGATTTCTACCAGGGAGATATGAATGGTGATGATTTGGAGAAAAGAAAGCTTATTTGAGGAACTGATGGACTTCTGTCAGTAACAGAACAACACAATATGGCAGATAAGTATAGGCATACACCTCGTCCTGACCACTGACTGGTTGCCTCAGACACTTCTCTGTGCTCCATTTTTCCCATATGAAAACAGACAAGACAATAATCACTAACTTGAAGACTGAGGCTAAATAATTGAGGATGTATGATGTCCCCAGGATAGAGTTTGGCAAACAGCAAGTACTCAGTACACTTTAACTTTTACCACTAAGGCAACTGCTGCAAGTATAAAGTGTGAGAAGAGAGTCCGAGACCATAGCTTAGTGGTACAAGAGGCGTTTAAGAACATTGAGAAGTCAGTGCAGGGGATTTTCATTTTAGAGTGTTCTGGTTTCAGGGTGGAGGCAAGATTGAAAGGGTTAAAAAAACCGACAGCAGGGACAGCAGAGAGATGAATGCAAAGTCCACGTGCGGTACGGTCGTTCAGAAGTGCTCACTGTGTGTCAGGCGTGCTTTGTAAAAGTGTCTGTCTGTCTGTCTGTCTGTCTGTGTGTCTGTGTGTCTGTGTGTGGGTATGTGCACTTAAGTGCAGATGCCATTGGAGGCCAGAAGTGTTGGATCTCCCTGGGGCTAGAGTTACAGGTGGTTGCAAGTTGCCTGAAGTGGGTGCTGGGAACCAAACTCATGTCCTTTGCATTGTAACTTCTGAGCCATCTCTCCAGCCTGTGGTGCTTATGTTCTGTTGATGGTGAGGATGCCAGTGACAATGAACAAAGACATAATATTGGTAGTAAGTGCTGGTAAGAAAAATAAAGCAGGGATATGGAATAGATGGAAAACATCTGTAGGTAATTTGGAAGGATGGTTAAGGAAGCCCTTTTGAGAAAGCCAGTTGAGAAAAGACTAACTGAAATGAAGCGGGAATCATCTGTGGTGTGTTCATGCTTAGCATTTCCAAGGACTCGAAAAGATTGTGCACATGTGTGAAGAACATATATGCTACTAGAACTGAGATCTCCCATCCTGTTCACTTGGAGTTGGTGTGAGCAGTTGTGGCACATGGTGGATGTTCTGTGAATGCCTGTTGAAGAGACAGACCAAGTAGTAAATGAATAAACAAATGAGTCATGCTCTCTAATGAGTCTGGAATCTGGGGAGGGGAGAGAGACTCGGAAGGTGGTACAAGTTGTGGGTCAGCTTTCTCACTTGGGAGAGCTCCAAAGGCTGGACAGTGGAGCTCAACTAGTGGGTCCAGTCCCAGCTGTGCATTCCCTAAATGTGTGACCTTGGCAGGTTTCTCATCTTGGTGTGTTTCTGTTTCTTTTTCAGGAAAAAATGAGAGTCCTCCAGAGGATCCCAGCAGGGCTTCTCAACCTTGGCACTGTTGACAATTTAGAGAGAGAGAGAGAGGGAGAGAGAGAGAGAGAGAGAGAGAGAGAGAGAGAGAGAGAGAGAGAGAGAGAGAGACCGTTTTACATGCTATATACCAGTAACAGCCTTCTAGCTGTAACAGACAAAAACAACTCCAGATATTACCATATATCCATCCCCTCAGGGGCAAAATTGTCCAGGATTAAGAACCACTGTGAAGAGCAAAGGTGCTAGTGGTGTCTTACATGATTAGGTGGACAGCCAGATATAAGTATGTACACATGTATGTGTGTGTGTGGATAGAAAGATGGTGGATGGATGGATGGATGGATGGATGGATGGATGGATGGATGGGTGGATAACAGATAGATGCAGCCTAGCATGTCTGAAGCCCTGGGTTCTGTTGTCAGCATTACCACAGTTAAATGGGGAGGGATGGAGGGAGGAAAGCTGTTGGTGGCATGAACAAATGGGCTGGTCTGAGATTTATTTACACTCACTGGTACTCTCAGTTGGAAATGTGTTGTGCTTTTTGTTTTTTGTTTTTAATTTACATTTATTTCTTAGTTTGGAAGATAGAGTCTTTTTTTTTGGTTTGGTTTTTCGAGACAGGGTTTCTCTGTAGCTTTGGAGCCTGTCCTGGACTAGCTCTGTAGACCAGGCTGGCCTCGAACTCACAGAGATCCACCTGCCTCTGCCTCCCGAGTGCTGGGATTAAAGGCGTGCGCCACCACTGCCCGGCAAGATAGAGTCTTTATTAGGCTTTCTATACCCTACTCAGGCTAGTCTTAAACTCCTGGGCTCAACAGATCCTTCAGCCTCAGCCTCTCCCACATAGTTAGGATTATAGGTGTAGGTGCCGCTGGAGGGTTAAGGTGGAAAAATATTAGTAGAATATTAGTAATAAGTTCTCTCCATAGTAACTGGGCTTTGGGGGCACATTTTATAAAATAAGAATTTGGTTTCTAAGATTACGGTGTACTTTTTGGGTGAACCATGATGTATCCTAGTCAGAACTCCCAGCTTTACTAAGCACTGAGTTTATCTATTTGGCCATTAGAGAATAAAATAATAGTCTATTCAACAATATTTAGTGCTTGTTTTGTAGGACAAACTTTTACTGTGTATCATGTGTTTGCTGGCAGCTGGAGTGCATTGGGCCGCCATTGGTCTTTATTCTGCCTAAGCTGTGAAGAGAAATTATAAAACAAAACGAAGCTGACAAATGCAACAATCAGGGTACTTGAATACATAGTTTAACGTCATCCCCCTTGCTCTAATTAGGAGATTGTTACTATGTAAAAATTTTGCTTAAGACATTTTTATTTTTTAACTTTTTTTTGAGACATTGTTGCACTATGTAGCCTTGGCTGGCTTGGAGCTCACTATGTAGACCAGACTTGCCAGGGATTGAAGGCATGTGCCCAACTCCTGGCCCAAGAAATCCTTAATGGGTACTATAAAAAGTAGGTCGTGGAGACACACGCCTTTAATCCTAAGTCTGTGGAGGCAGAGGCAGTCAAATCTCCGTGACTTCAAGACCAGCCAAGGCGCATAGTGAGAGTTTGGGGGGAAAAAGCCCAAAACAAAACAAACAAAAAACCCAAAAATCTCACCACAGGGCTGGAGAGATGGCTCAGCAGTTAAGAGCACTTAAGGCTACTGTTCTTTCAGAGGACACAAGTTTAGTTCCCAGCACCCACACTGGGGGTAATTTATAACCCATAACTCCAATTCTGGGATCCAGTGTCCTCTTTTGGCCTCTTTGGGCACCTGCACACATATGTAAATATGCACATACAGATGCATATATACACGTAATTTTAAAATATATTTGCTTAATTTTACATAGGCGCTTAAGTCTGAAACTTTATTTTTTAAAAACTGCTGGTGATTTATTAAAATAGACTTAAGTCTGCAGTGGGGACTTAACCCCAATCCATGGTTCATTCTCCTGGAAATAAACTGCTCATCAGTCTCAGGACTGTAGAAATCAGTGAGTGGCTTGTAAAGTCCATGGACAAGGTGCCGTGTCTTAGATCCCTTACTAGCATCTCTGTAGGAACTGGCCCTTTGACTTTCAGATTCTCTCTCTCTCTCTCTCTCTCTCTCTCTCTCTCTCTCTCTCTCTCTTTTTCTTTTTTTTTGAGACAGGGTTTCTCTGTTTAGCCCTGGCTGTCCTGGAACTAGCTCTGTAGACCAGGCTGGCCTCGAACCCAGAGATCTGACTGCCTCTATCTCCCAAGTGCTGAGAATAAAGAAATGCGTGAGCCACCATGCTGACCTCGAACTCACAGAGATCCACCTACTTCTGCCTCCTGAGTGCTGGGATTAAAGGCTTGTGCCACCCCCCCCCCCACACACACACCAGATTCTTTTTCTTTGTCTCTGGTCAAGTCAGCCAGCACTTACCTTCTGGGATTTCGTTGTGACTGAATAGAGTGATTTTAAACTAGTGAGTCAGCAAGATCCACAGGTGTCTTTCTGGGGTATATAAAAGCCATAGCTGCAGTGTGGGCCCCTGACTGACCTGTTCTTGGTAAGTAGGAACAGTAGAAGTTAGAAGAAGGAGTGGCAGGGACGGACTACCTCTCCCCCCCCCCCCCCCATTATTTTATACTTGATCTTAGCTAAAAAGCTGAGAGGGTATTCCTCTCCTTATTTAAAAAAAACAAAACAAAACAAAACAAAAAAACAGTATTGGTCTGGAGAGGTGGCTCAGTGGTTAAGAGCTGCTCTTCCAGAGGACTCGGGTTCAATTTCCTACACTCACATGGCAGCTCACAACTGTCTATAACTCTAGTTCCAGGGGACCCGACACCCTCTTCTGGCCTCCCTGGACACTAGGCACATAGTACATAGATACTCACACAGGCAAAATCACCATATATATGTAGTAAAATAATAAAATCAATAAACAGATACGCAGTCTTTTGTGGGATTTTAGCATTCCCATGCCTTCAGTTTCCTTCATGGTTTTGGACCCTTGCCTTAAACCCTTGTCAGTAACCTGCTGTGTGCTTTTTCCACTGGGTTCACATAGGTAGAAGCACAGGCCTTGTTCTTTGTCCCATTGAATTGAGTTTTGTTTTGGTTGGGAAGGGGGGATTTTTTTGTTGTTGTTGTTTTGTTTTTGTTTTTGTTTTTTTTTTTTGCCTGCCTTCCTCCCTCCCTCCTGCCCTTTTCCTATCCCTCATTTTTCCTCTCCCCTTCCCTTCTTGCAGTGCTGGGGATCCACCAGACCAGGGCCTTGCACATGCAAGGAGGCCATTGCTTTACCTCTGAGCTAAATTCCAGTCAGTGTCTCACTATGTACTTCAGACTGGCCTTGAACTCCTTGTGTAGCCTAGCTGGCCTTTGGACTAGACCCTCCTGCCCTACACGTCTTAAGTGTAGGGGTTACAGGCATGTGCCACCATCCTTGACAGGTTTATGTATCAATTATGTATTTCAGTATATTCCTAGGGGTGGGCTTGTGGGTTGAGGGAAGCCTTTTTAGTTCAGTAGATGCTATTGTCAGATTATTTATTATATTTGGTGGTGGGGAAGGATCTCATGCAGCCTCTTTTTTAAACAAAAATTTAAGAAATACAAGAAAAGAGAGACCTTTTTAGTTGGCATGACTCTACTCCCAGAATGCAGCAGGCTGAGGCAGGAAGGTCACAGCCAGCCTGGTATGTTATGAGATTCTGCCTCAAAGAAAGAAAGATGTAAGCACACGGTGACTATAACTGGTGGAAACAAGCTATGTACAAGATTCTCTTCCCCTCTTTGCTAAATGTAGGTATTATACAGTCTTTTAATTGGTTTTGTTTCAGTTTTTGGTTTTTTGAGACAGGGTTTCTCTGTGTAGTCCTGACAGTCTTGGAACTCACTCTGTAGACCAGGCTGGCCTTGAACTCAGAGATCCTCTTATCTCTGCCACCTGAGTGCTGGGACTAAAGGTGTGCACTACCACCACTTGGCCTGTCTTTTAATTTTTTGGCTGGTCTAATAGACGCTAAATGATAACTCATGTTACTTCTGTCTCTCCATCCAGGAGTTAGCTAGGTTTTTTTTTCTTTTTTTCTTTTTTTTTTTCTTTTTCTTTCAGTTTTTGTTTTTTTCCAAGATAGGGTGGTCTCTCTGTGTAGCCTTGGCTGCCCTGGAACTCACTCTCTAGACCAGGCTGGCCTCGAACTCACAGAGATCTGCCTGCCTCTGCCTCCCCAGTGCTGGGACTAAAGATGTGCACCACCACTACCTGGCTCTCCCTACCTTCTTTCCTGGTTGTTTTTTGTGTTTGTTTTTTAGATGGTCTCCTGTACTCCAGACTGGCCTCACATTCAGTGTGGAGTTGAAGATGACCTTGAACTCCTGATTCTTCTCCCTCTACCTCCCAACTTCTGAGATTACAGATGTGCATCACCCATGCTCAATTGTAGGGGTGACATTTAAGTATAAAGTCTGGATTCAAAGAGTAATTTTCCATTTTACGTTTTTCATTAAAAAAGAAGTAAATTTAAACTGTTTGCATCATTTGCCTGGCTTTGTAATCAGAAAAGTTGCTGCTTCCTAACAGAAAGGCTGATGTATTGCAGCACTCAGAACCAGGCCTGTGTTCTGACTAGGTGAACATGTCTTGATATTATCTGAGAGCTGTAGACTTAAGCTTGAAATTCACCATTTATATTTAAAACTGAAATGACTAAGTTTCATATAAATGTACTAGTTACATTTTTTCTTTATTTATCACTATATAGGCATGTGTATTATATGTATATATGCATAATTATGTGTGTGGGTTCGTGTGTATGTGTGCATTACATATAGAAGTCAGAAGTTGACGTTGGGTGTCTTCCTCTGTTGAGAGCTCATTTTGTTTTACTGTGGCAGGGTCTTAGAGGCCAGAGCTTGCCAGTTTGGCTAGTCTAGTGAGCTTGCTATGAGGATCCCCTGTCTCCTGAGGACAGGGATTTCTAGTGGGCTGTCATGACCACCCAGCATGTGCATAGATGGTAGGATCTAGACTCTTGGAGCTTGAACACTGCCCCATCTCTCCAAAGCTAGTTTTGTTTTTAAATCCTGGACAGTGTTGCTTTTTTTAGTTACGTGTTTTATGTTGCTTTGCCTGCATGTATGCATGTATACCATGTTCATGCCTGGTGCCCAGGGAAATCAGAATAGCACATTCGATCCCTTGGAACTGGAGTCATGGAAGATTGTGAGCCACCATGTGTGTACTGTGAATCAAACCTGGGTCTTTGCAAGAGCCACAGGTGCCCTTACCAGTTGAGCATCTCTCTCTACCATGCCCAAGAACCTGGGTTTGATTTCCAGAACCGTTAAAGTATTGTTTGTGTGTATCAGAATCTCAAGTAAGCATGTATGATGGACATTCCACTCTCTTAAAATGATGAAGGATTTGGAATTGGAGTTGTCTCGTGTGTGAGGGAGCTTGGTTGCTTCACTGCACTATGAGTAAAACCTTGCATTTCCACACTGCAGATAGCAGGTAGTTAATGGCTCTCCCTCTTGCCCTGTTCTTGTGTATTATGTGAGCTAGAGCACAGAAGTCTGTGAGCACAGCATGGAGCCCCCGGTGAGTGTGGCTTCTAAAGAAATGTATGGAGTTGCAGAAAAATGATTACTCCAGTGCCCTTACAGAGGTGAGATGGAGGGAAAGATGTGTGATGGAGGAGCTCTGGCAGCTTTGGGAAGAAGTTAAGAGCCACAAAGTGTGGGAAAGAGCTGCTGGAGTGTTGTCTAGCACCCCAGCAGTTTTTCCTTCAGAATCTGTGTTTTTTGTTTTGTTGACAGTTGCTGATGTGGAGAAATTGACTGTTGACATCTGATCCACCAACAGAGGGAGTGTAGCGTGTTTGGAAGCAACACCAGTGTTACAGGGAGGCACAAATGAGCAAGACTTTCTTTCACCTTTGTTAGCTGGACTCTCCTGAAGGACAGACCTGTTCTTAAGATTTCGTTAGGCTTTTGCTAACACACAGCACAGCCAGCAATCTTTTAAATGGGAGGGGCAGATATTCCGAATCTTTTTAGCCATTGGCTTCCTTGATGGGCAGTAGGGAGTGGGGGCAATAATGGGCATCCTTTGTGGCACTAGGTGAGGAAAAAATATGCCAGGGGCTAGAAGCATAATTAGCCATAGAAGAATGTCCCCAAAAAGGAGATTGTAAACTACCAGTAAGAGAAAGAGATGTAAAAGTGTGATGGTCTTTCTTTGTGGGTGTAGACTTTCACTTCATTAGAGCATAAAAAAATGAGATCCTGAGGGAGTTGGAGAACTCAGTATTGAATAGCCCCTGCTGTTCTTGCAGAAGGTTTGCTTTCCCAGTTCCCGCATGCTTACCATCTGTAACTCCAGTTTCAGAAGACCAGACACCTTCTTCTGACCTCCGTGGGCACCAACCAGGCATACATGTAGTGCACATATATATGTGCAGGCAAAACACTCATCTGCATAAAATTGAAACGAATAATTTTTTAATTGGATGTTGAACTTGAAAACGTGTGATTTCCTCTGTTTCTTAAATTTTTGTGTTGGAGTGGAAGTATCACATGAGTGAGTTCAGCTCAACGAGGAAACAATAGGGAAGTTTTAAGTGGAGTCAGTTTGACCCTTAGTCCATTTTCTGTTGCTATAGCGAAATACCTGAGAGTGGGGGATTCGCAAAGAGCAGAGCTCTTGTTGCCCATAATTCTAGAGATCCAAGGTCATGTACTGACTTCTGTTTGCCTCTGGTGAGGACTCTGCAGCTGCATCACAATATGGATGGCATTACTGTAGGAGCATGTATGAGAGAGAAAGATACCATAGCAGGACAAGCCAGGAAAGCAGAGGGATTTAGGTGCCGGGTTCTCTTTTCACTGCATTTTATTCTTGCAGGAACTGACCAGAGTCTTGTGAGAGCTACATCAGTTCCCTGTGGAGGTAGCACCCCCAATTTCCTAACCATCTTCTACAAGACCCCACATCTTAGAGCAGTGGTTCTCAACCTTCCTAATGCTGCGACCTTTTAATACAATTCCTTATGTTGTCTGACCCCCAACCATAAAATTATTTTCTTTGCCACTTCATAACTATAATTTTGCTGCTGTTATGAATTGTAATGTAAATATCTGTGTTTTCCATTGGTCTTAGGTGACCCCTGTGAAAGGGTCGTTCAACCCCAAGGTTGAGAAACTCTGTCTTAAAGATTCCTCTATCTCACAGAATCCTTGGAGTCCTACACCCAAACTGTACAGAAACAGCAGTACTTAACATCTTGCAGAAAATGTTAACACAGCAGTATACTTTCACAAGTCTGCCTAAATGAATATTTTTGATTTCACAATCAGTTTCAAGAAAGAATGAATTGTTTGAAAAAAGATAGTTAAAGGGTTTTTCAAAGCCATGCTTGGTGGTACATGCCTGAATCCTAGCACTTGGGAGACTGAGGCAGAAGATTGCAATTTTTTATTTTGTTTTGTTTTGTTTAAGCTAAGGTCTCTCTACGAAGCCCTGGCAGGCCTGGAACTCTGTATGTGATCAGGCTGGCCTCGAACTCAAAGGGATCTACCTGCCTCTGCCTCTGTTCCCCAAGTGCTAGGATTAATGCAGCCCAGGCTCGCTTCAGAACTGCAGTCTTCTAGCTGCATAGTCCCAGGCTCACAAAACAAAAGCAGAAGTCTAGTAGTCTTTTTGATTGTCCTTTGCTTAAGAAACATTAAATGCTGTACTGTCTTTCTTTCTGAACATGCTTATTCAATGGCAGTTAGACATGCTGCTTTCCTCTTGACTTTTCTGTCTCAGAAGTCTGCATGTGCAGGAAGTGGTCGGTCCACGGTGTGCTCTGGCAATGCTGCTACACAGGCCTGTGCTCTGATGGCTTGCCGGAGCCCTGTGCTGTCTCTACAGTGACTCAGCATTAGTCAGAGGACCTGAACAAGAAATCCTGGGAGAGACTGTGACAAGCTCCCTACTTAGGGTGATGTTTTTCCTTTAATTTATTAGGTCATCTGATGTAGGAAAATGTTAACAGTTAGAAAACTCTAAAGGAATGTTAAGTTCCAGGCATGATATCTTTATGAGCACTATCCTGAATTCACTAAAATATGAATTTAGTGAATTTAACTCCTTTTTATGCCTTGTTCTTTCCTTGTTTTTCCACCCCGTGAAATCTGTTGTCTGTGCTATGAGAGACCATGGCTGTCCTAAAGGTACAATGTCAAAAAGTAAACAAAGGGGATGACTAGTTGACTATTTTCAGTACTGTTAATACAGATTATTGACCAGTTACCTCATTGAATTAACCCTAAAACTTCATGAGTGTGGTGACGATGTCCCGGTTTTCAGGTGCAAAATGACTTAGTCAGAGTCAGAGCTGAGCAAAGGGAGTTTGATTCCAGGTGAGATTCTCAGCCACATGATCACAGTCTTTGTCCAGCTTCTGAGCAAGATATGGTATAACAGGTCTCAGGCAGCCGAAGAGCAATGTGCTTGTTGTCTCTGTTGCTCTGTGGTTTATTGGTTCCCTGCCCATGTCTCCTTGCCCCTCCATCACCTACTGTATGTATAACACATGGCATTTATTGAATAAACAAGTATGTGCAGTTAGCTGTGGAGAGTAAGTTACTAACATTTTGTTTGTGAAGTTTTTAACTAGGGACTAGAGAGATGGTTGAGTGGTTAAGAGACCTGGTTGCTGTTGGAGAAGACTCAGGTTCAGTACCCACATGGCAGCTGCAATAGTTTCTAACTCCAGTTCTAGGGGATCTCATGGCCTCTTGTGGCTTCTGTCAGTACTGCACATGTGTGGTACACATACATACATGCAGGCAAAACATTTATACATATAAAATACATATAAGTCTTGAAATTTGAAACTAAATGCGATATGTATAACATAGTACTGTGCATCTTAAGGTAGTCATTGTCAGGCTTATTGTAGCATATTATACCTTTATTTGAGTCAGGTTCTCACATAGCCCACCTGCCTTGAACTGATCTTTCCTTGGCCTCCCAGGTGCCTACGTCACAGGCATATGGCATATGCCACCATGCCCAGTGTTTGCAGTGCTGGGGAAGGAACCCAGGACTTCATGCATGCAGACAAGCCACGTCCTCATTGTCTTTTAATAATAATAAAGCACACCTTGTTTCCTTTTTTCTGGACATTATCGGTGGTCTTGAGTGCTCACTTCTCACTTCCTGACCAGCTTCTCTGCGGCCTCTCATCCCTGTTCATGCCTGTGCTGCCGAGAATGATGTTTTTCTATTTCTCTCTCTTTATTCTTCATTTCTCAAGCAGTTGTTGTCACACCCTTACCTTTCATGCATTTCTTTTCCTTTGGTTAGAGTGCTCATCTAACCTTGAGAGCAGACTTTCCCCCCAAACACCATTGTTTTTTCAGGGTGTTCTTGGTGTTGTTTGATACAGGGTCTCACCACATAGTCCCGTGTAGACAGCAAGATGACTTAGTGAGTGGGAACACTTGCCCTGCGAGCCTGAGGACCTGAATAAGCCCCAGAGCCCATGTCAAGGTGGAAGGAGAAAACAGACGCCACCAAGTTGTCCTCTGACCACCACACATGCACCTTGGTATGTGCATGCTGCCCCCCCATGGCACATACACAAAATAACCATACAGTTTTAAGAAAAAAGCAAAATAAAATAAATGGCGTAGTTTGTCTAATGCTATCATAAATCTTAGGGAACATTCCATTTTAGTGATGGGGACACCTTGCTTGTTCTGATGGAAGTATTTGGAGATGAAAGTGTTGCCTTGAGACATACAGCCGAGCAGTGAGCAGCGCAGCTAAAACTGAAAAGGAGATCCTGACTCCTAGCCCAGCATCCTTGCTTTCACTGTCTGTTTCTTTGTTTGAGGGGGAAAACAGGTTTTTAAAAATCAGTATTGTTTCATAGAAATCTGAAGATGTACACCAGAGGAAGGAAGAGGGAAGAAAATAGTCTTTCTGTTCTGCCACCCACAGGAGACCTTCCTTCCTCTCTGTGCTGTGTGTGTATGGACATGTCTGCGACCATGTCACATATGGGGTGACCACACTCGATCACGTGTACTGAGTGAATGTAGAATGGGTGCTGTCCTCAGTGCTCCACATGTGCTGATTTGTTGATTACAGTGACCCTGTAAATGGATTATCTCATCCTTACTTTATATATGAGGAAATGGACATAGAAATAGAAACATCTCAAGGTCTTCTAGTTAGCAAGTGGTAGATACAACACTCAGACCCAGGCATTCTAGCTCTAGAGCCTGTATCTAGAAATGTTTTTGTATGCAATAATGGGCATGTGTTTTATCTAAGCTTTCTGTTTTTGAAAAGGAGCTTGAAAAGAGAAGAAGCTAGGCAGTGGTAGTGCATGCCTTTTTTGTTTGTTTGTTTTGTTTTTCGAGACAGGGTTTCTCTGTGTAGCTTTGCGCCTTTCCTGGATCTCACTCTGTAGCCCAGGCTGGCTTCGAACTCACAGAGATCCGCCTGGCTCTGCCTCCCGAGTGCTGGGATTAAAGGCGTGCGCCACCACTCGGGAGGCAGAGGTAGGTGGGTCTCTGAATTTGAGGTCAGCCTGGTCTACATAGTGAGTTTCCAGGACAGCTAGAGCTGTTATACAAAGAAACCCTGTCTCAAAAAACCAGAGAGAGAGAGAGAGAGAGAGAAGTAAAAGAGAAAGAAAAGCACAATAAATTCTGAAAAGCAGCGAGAATCTGCCTCTACATCATTCTAGTTAGGAGAAAGGGAAGGCAGAGACAGACTAGACAGAGCCTGCATTCCTCACTGCTCCATTCTGATGGGTAATGTTCCGTGTCCACTTTTTGAGGACACAAAAGAAAAAAAGAAGTCAATTTCTATGTGTTAGTGATCTCCCCTTTTAGGAATGTAGTTCAGTGGGTTTTGGGAAAGATAACACAGCACCAGAGTGTGCTTGCTATGACAACAGTTTGTAGTTTGTTTGTTTTAATTGCTGAATCTTTATTATTTCCATGAATTGGTATACCACAATTTTTTTTTACACAATTCTCAAGTCAAAGAACATTTAAGATGTTTCTGGTTTGAGGAAATTATTGACCTGTGTGTTCATGTATGGCCCTTGGGGGGAACACATGTTTTTATCTTTCCTGAGTAGGTGCTCAGTGTTCTGGCTAGTTGATGTCAGCTTGACACAAGCTAGAATCATCAGAGAGGAGGGAGCCTTGACTGAGAAAATGCTTCCATAAGATCTGGTTGTAGGCAAGCTTGAACAGCATTTTCTTAAGTAGTGATTGCTGGGAGATGACCCAGCCCATTGTGGATGGTACCATCTCTGGGCTGGTGGTTCTGGGTTCTATAAGAAAGCAGACTGAGCAAGCCGTGGGAAGCAAGCCAGTAAGCAGAACCCTTCCATGACCTCTGTATTAGCTCCTGCCTCCAGGTTCCTGCCCTGTTTGAGTTCCTGTCCTGACTTCCTTCAGTGATGAACTACAATGTGGAAGTGTAAGCCAAATAAACCTTTCCCTCCCCAGTTGCTTTTTGGTCATGGTGTTTTGTCGAAGCAATAGAAACCCTAACTTGGGAATGGGTTTCCTGTCTTTTTTGGGGGGTGGGGGGGCTTGGGGGGGTTTCGAGACAGAGTTTCTCTGTGTAGCTTTGCGCCCTTCCTGGAACTCCCTCTGTAGTCCAGGCTGGCCTCGAACTCACAGAGATTAGCCCGCCTCTGCCTCCTGAATGCTGGGATTAAAGGCGTGCGCCACCACCGCCTGGCCAGGGGTTCCTGTCTTAGATAGGAAGTTTACGTTGTAAACTGTTTCTAGAGGAGCATTTGTGTCCAAGAACCCTAGGTGTTCCCCATCCTCAGTGCCAGATTCTTCTGGCATTTCTATTCTGATGGCTGAGTACCACAGGTGCTCTTGTTGGAAAAGGGTGTGGCTGAACTAGGAGTTTCTGGTGAGAGGATTGTCCATGTTCTTTTCTTTCCATTTCACTAAGTGCTCAGCAATTTTCACCGTGTGGAGGTGGGTGAAGGAGACTTGGATAGCTCACCGCCCACCCAGCTCCGTGGCAAATAAGATGACATGCTAGACTCCCGAACTTCACCTGTTTTCTCCTGGGACAAATGACTCAGCATGGCAGTCTGTGCTTCTGTTCCTCAGCATTGTACGCCGTGCTCAACTTGTACATGCCAGGAGACCTTGTATGGGACGAATATGGTAGCATGTCTCTGCACTGCCACCTTTATTATCTGACCTCCCTCTAGGTGGAAATGCGAGTGAGTGTCATGGTGGCTGCTGTTTCTGTAGTCAGCTGGGTAAATGTTTCAATTCAACCTTTGGGTATAACTCTCTTGATCACCTTCCCAAAGGTTGAGAGATGAGACTGCCCCATCTAAGTGAGCAAAATCAAATGGTAATGTAAGTTGAGGGTGACAAGACAAGGTTATAAATCTCAGGTGTCACATGGGCTGCCACTGTTGTCTCAATCTATGGTCTCTGACTTAGCTAGCTCTTAAGGTCCTTTATTTTAGTCATTGTGATTGCTGTTCTTAGTTGCCAATTTGACTGCATCTGAAATTAGCTAAAACCCAAATGGCTGGGCATACCTGGGAGGGATTTTTTTCCCCTTAATTAAATCATATGAAGTGAGAAGACCTTTTTCTAATCTGGATCCTTGAGGTAGGAAGATCCACCTTTAATCCAAATCTTTTGAAGTGGGAAGATCCACTTTAATCTGGATATAGAGGGCGTGGAAGAAGGAAGCTTGCTCTCTTTGCCTGCTTGTCCTTGTCATTATAGATCTTTGTAAGAGTGATTACTAATAACCACATGGCACAGTCAGTAATAGGCTGTCTTGAAATTTCCTCTGCCAGTGTCATTAATCCACAACCCTTCAGTTTAGTCTCAGGCAGATTTTTTTTTTTTTTTTGAGAAGGACAGAAAGCAGCCATATTCTTTGCCACAATATCACAAAACAGCCTTTAGGCCACTTACTAATATTCTTCCCCTCTGAAACTTCTTGACCTGGGCCCCCCCAATTCAAATTCCCCTCAGTACTGTCTTCCAAGCTCCTACTAGGATGGCCCATTAAGCCTCACTTAAAGTGTCCAACTGCTTTCCTAGTCCAAATTCCCAAAGTCTTCCATATTCCTTCAACAAGCAGCATGGTGAGGCCTGTCACAGCAATATCCTGCTCCCTGGTAACAGCTTCTGCCTTAGTCACTGTTCTGTTGCTGTGAAGAGACACCATTACCACAACAGCTCTTATAAAGAAAACATTTGATTGGGGTTTGTTTATAGTTTCGAGTTTAGTCCATTACCATCATGGCAGGGAGCATGGCATGGCAGTGTGCAGGCAGACATGGCGCTGGGGAAGCAGCCGAGAGCCACATCCTGACCCACAGGCAGAGAGAGCCTGGTTCTGGCACGGGCTTTTGAAACCTCGAAGTCCACCTCCAGTGACACACTTCCTCCAACAAGGCCACACCCCCAATCCTTCTAATCCTTTCAAATTGCACCATTCCCTGATGACTAAGCATTCAGATAATGAGCCTATGGAGATCATTTTTATTCAAACCACCACAATCATGATTGTGCACACCTGTGATCCCTATACTGGGGATTAAGGAGGGAGAGTTTGAGGTCAGTCAGGGATTGCTTCCCCCCCCCCCACCCATGATAGGGGTTCTCTGTGTAGTTTTGGGTGTCCTGGAACTCGTTCTGTGTAGACCAGGCTGGCCTCAAACTCAAGAAATCCGCCTCCCAAGTGCTGAGATTAAAGGCGTGTGCCACCACTGCCTAGCATCAGGGATTGCTTTTTTTTTTTTTTTTTTTTTTTAAAGGAAGACCAGCCTTTGTTTTCTTTTGAAATGAAAATGTCAAATACGTAATAAGTTTATATCTTCTTTTAGAGTTTATCAACACAGTGCTCACAGTTTGCTAAGAAATGTCCCTTCATTGAACACATTTGCCGTGTGAACTGTCCCTTCATTCATTCATTCATTCATTCATTGAGCACGTTTGCCATGTGAACTGTTGTGTTTATGGTTCTCATCTCATCTAGGTGCTGGGTTATGGCTTTTTTCAAAGTCAGTTCTTCCTGAATTCCTATCCCCAAATTTGGTTATCTTTCATCTATAAACATTTTAAACACAATTGTCAAGTAAAATAAAATAGTGCTGTGTTTTAGCTCCTTGTTCTACTTCAGTCCAGGTTTGCACAAGAAGGAAGGGAGGCAGAGGCAAGAGGAGGGAACCTGATCATGTGATATTGCTTGTCTGGCAGGAGCCTTTTGGTTCTGAGCAGAGAAACCAACTGTTTACTATTTTGGGTGAATGAGGTTGGGTGGTTGCTACGAGTGATTTCTCTGAGCGAGCCCTGCGTCTTTCAGCTCTACACATTGAAATCATCCCAGCCCTGCTTTTTGGCATTTGGGTAGTGGAGGGAGGTGTCGGTGTCGAATCCCAGTGCTGACAGGAAGAAATGCTTGGCCAGGAGACTTGGTGATCCTGCCCTTCTGCTGTCAGTGCTTTTAATGCCCCACTCCCTAAGTCAGCCTGGGGTCTCGCTGTGCCTACAACCCTTGCACTGCAGGAAAGAAGTGCCCACTTTAACTTGCAGAGCGATGCTCATCCAGTCCTCAGCAAATGATAAATGGCTGCTCTAAGGCGGGCAGGAATGGAGACTGGCTGCTTGCAGTATTGGCCTCTGGAGTCTTACATCTCCAGCACACTGGAGAAGACCAAGATTTGTCAGCCTGCCTGCAGGATCCTGCCACTCTCATGGATTGTCCTGAAGCCGAGGAAAGACAGCTGCTCAGCAGTGTGCCTGACCCCTTACCACAGTTTGCGGGAAGGTTAGCTTATTTATCCCTTCGGGGTTTGCATGTCCCCACCACACACTTAAATGTATTGCTGTCGTCTACCCCCTGCCTATTTACCTGTAGCCACTCAAGCTTTGACTTTTGATGGTTGATTCTCTCAGAGTTTGTATTAAAGCTTGTTGAGCATTCAACAAATTGATAATTGGGCATAGTACTGTAGCATGCATTTAAAAACCAGGTAGGGCAATGATAAAGATGTTCCTCATGCCTCAGCCCTCTCCCAACAGTGGGTTAACCTGGGTTGTAGAAGAAGTGATGAAAAAAAACTGTAATAAGGTGAGACTGTTTGTGTGCCAAGTGCAGTATCTTATCAATAAGTCACTGAGTATAAATAAATAGGGAGCTATTGATGATGGCCTCATTGTCTTCTGTCTCTTACAACAGCCTTCTTCGCTATTCTGAAACTAATGACAAAATATTCTTTCAGAATGGGGTAGACACATTTGAGTTCTGCAGAGAGTTTTTAATTTGAAGAAAATCCTTACCAGACATTCTGGGTTATTGGTGGGAGTGGATGGAACCTTCATCCAAATTTTACCAAATCTGGTTGACAAAAGAATGATCCGTCTCGATTCTTAGCTTGGAAATGATCTGCAGTCATTAGTGTATGCCATTGGCTGTGCAAGGGCTGCTTTCTAAAGCCTAGCATTCTTGAGTTCTCAAGCTCTCGTTGGGTCTCGTGGCTTCTGACAGGCCGACTCGAGTGTGTGGAGTCGGCACTGAATGAATCGGCTGCAGAGGAGGCTGATCTTCAGTGCCCAGTTTGCAGAGAATTCTAAGAGCAGACTGAGAGGCAGCTGTTTTTGTTTGTTTGTTTGTTTGTTTGTTTGTTTGTTTTTTAATCTAGGAGTATACTGGATAAGTGAGAGAAGAATCATGGCCCTGTAGAGGGAAGATTGTCTGAGAAGCAGAGAGACTTTCATCTTGACTGCAACCCTTTCCTCTGTAGACTCTAGAGTTGTAATGTTCCAGAGTCCCAGTTTGCTAGCTTAATGTCTTTGCAGATTTAGCTTGAGCTATGGTGAAAGCCCTGGTTCAGGCTCTAGCATTGGAAGTAAAAAAGCAAAGAAAGTTTGCATTAGTGTGAAAAGCTGTGTGAGTAGACGTGCAGGCTTGTGTAAGCAGGATCAGAATGTCAGTGAGATGCTCACTGTTGGGAATTCTGTACATCTGTCAGGTGCGTCCAACCTTTTTACATTGCCGCACAATACTGTTATGTACAAAATCATACTCAAGAATCATACGGTAGTGGCAACCCCCCCCCAACAAAAACTACCCCCCAAACCTCCCCTTATAAGTAGGTTTCTGACTTTGTGTTGGTCTGCATTAACACAATTTGAACACACCTTTGAGAACTCAGATCATTTGATGTCTTCTCCAGTTAACTATTTTTTTTATGTAAACATCATTTTGTAAGCTCACAGAAGAAATGGATTGATTATGCTGAATACTCAGGGACACCCAGTGAAAATGAAGTATGTTAGTCTTGTGTTTCATTATTATAGATACATTCCTAATAACAATCATTTCCTTTCTTTTCTTTAATTGACTTTGGCAAGGATCAGATCTTTCTGATTTTTTTTTTTTTTTAAGGAGAAATGAGCAGTCTTGTTAGATGGCGTTTTGTGGTTTCATACCACCGCCCAGTAGTGTGTCTGTACTACCCATTATGGTGGTCACTAGGCAGACGTGGCCATTGTGACTTGAAATATGACTAACACTATTGAGAAACTGAAAGTTTCATTTTACTTGATTTTAATTAGATGCAGACAGTAAAGTTCCTGTTGGCTGCTTCTTGAGATGGGCCAGTTCTTTGCCCTCCTTATTTTTCTCCCAGACTGCCTGCCTTTATTCCTCTTGACCAGCTTAATATTGCAGCTAACTTGGAGCAAGCTGGCTGTGTTCCTAATCTTACAGTACGTCTACTTCTCAGCCTTGGCTCTTGCTGCTCATCTCCAGTTTTGAAGTGTTTCAAAGGTTTCTCGGACACTGCTGCCTCCATGAATATTACAGAATCCTTTTGTGCTCTAGTAATTTAGCACTAAGCTTATGTCTTAAAATGGTAAACATTTACTTACTTTGTATGTGCATGAATGTGTATGGGCACATGCATGTCCGAACACCACAGTATGTATGTGGAGAGCACTTTCAGAGTCTGTTCACTTCTTCCATCTTGTGGATGCCAAGGATGGAACTCGGGTCAACAGGCATCCTCATCACTGAGCTGTCTCACTGGCCATTTTACACTTCTCTGTTGTAGTGTGAGTCCCTTCAAGGTCCTTTGCCC
>CABHPP010068787.1:0-16124 GCA_902168425.1 Peromyscus attwateri | reverse complement strand
TGTGTGTGTGTGTGTGTGTGTGTGTGTGTGTGTGTGTGTGTTTCCCTTTTTCGCCGGCCCCAGAGAGTTAAGCTTTACTCCCTCAGATAGAGAAGTCAAGTTGAGTGATTAGTTCACGGACTCCATGGCTCTTCTTCAATCCTTGAGCTGCTAGAAGCTGGCCCTCACAGCAGCCATAGACATGGGAGAAGTTGTAAGGAGGATTAAAGGGGGGAAATAATGTAAATCCAAACTGTAATATGAAATTATAATAAATAAACATTTTGTTACTTTCAATTACATGTATGTGTCTATGTTTGGGTCTGTGAGTGTGATTATAGGTACCTGAGGAAGCCAGAGAAAGGTGTTGGATCCTTTGGAACAGGAGTTACATGGTGTTGTGAGTTGTCCAACATGGGTGCTAGAAACTGAACTGGGGTCCTCTGCAAGAACAGTAGGGGAGTCATCTCTTCAGCCTCTATTTTATTTAATTTACAATCTAATGGTATTTGTTATCCAGCTAGCAGTAGCATACAAATCACTTATAATATGCAGCAAGACAGCAATATATATCTTGACATAACATGCTAAAATGGTTTCATTATTATCCACAGTCTAACTTTGCTGGGGAAATGTTTTAATATAAGTAAATATTTTACATATTAATTTGAAATTTCTTTGTTGTTGTTTCCTCCAAAGATAAATAAAGTGTATGGTCACTTTTCTTTAGCTTTAGTACTATCTTTTTAAGGAGTAAAAGCCACAGAATTAAGTCTGCATGTGAGGTCCATCATGAATACTGCTCTGTGGGTTTAATGTAGGCAGCAGAGAGTTTAGTCACTTCCATAAAAGAAAAAACAAAGTCAGTTTTTAACATGAACCTTGCACATAAATTCATCTCTGGCAGCACGGACTGATAAAACATATAACATAAATAATGAGCCTTTAGGTCTCTCTTTAACAACCATTGACAGGTACACATTTGGCTTCAGGGGTACAGAGAAAGCAATGAAAAGTGGGAGCCAGCACTGAAATCCCTCCAGAAGACTCTCTCTGTCCATCTATTCATCCTACAATCTCAGTGTGAGCCCACTCATTCCAGCAAGATTCAAGCCTCCCAGTACTCATAGGAGGGTACTCTGCACTTCCTTACCTCTACATTTATTTCTGTCTCAGGCCCCACGTTTATTCTCATCCCTGCTTCTAGGATTTACCCAGCCACATTGTTCTCAATATCTGCCCCTTACTATCCCTTTCTCCAGGGCTTTTCTTACTGTAACACTGCTTAAAAAGAAAAGTAAATGGGGAAAGAGGGAAAAGAGAACTGTGTAACCTTTTCTTCTTCAGTGCCTTCTGACTTGAATAAGTTTATTTCCTGCCTTCCAATCAGGGGCCGCTTGAAGATATGATACCATGGTTGATATCAACTAAACTGGATTTTACTCCTGGACTTGAACTTGAAGATCATTCTCTAAGTCTGTTTTCTTGTCTGTAACTTGAGAAAAAAATTGTATGTAGGTTGTTCAAAAATTAAGCACAAGGGCCTGCAAAATGGCTTAGCAGACAAAGGCAGCTTGCCCATCCAGTCAGATGGCCTGAGTTCCATCCGGGGACCCATACAGTGAAAGGAAATCTGAGGAAAACCGTTTACACTCACACAAATAAATAAATAAAATGTAACAATTTTTAAACAAATAAAAATCTGTTTTTAAAAATTCAGCACAAAACACATTGTTTTTAAAGCATACCAGAAGGGGCTCCATAAACTATCAGTTGTTACCCCTAAACCTCTATCTTCCTTAGAAATGACTCTCTAGGTTCTTCCTATTTTCCTTGGACTTCAGATTAAAATGAACTGGTAGTTCAATTCAGAAAGGTGCTATTCTGTATTCTGACAGCAGCTCCTAGGACGATGTTTTGCAGACTCATGTGCATATTTACTAAGCCTGTTTCACCGATATCAAGTACCAGGCCTGCTTCAAGTGCTCTAGCGTAGCACTCTAATTTTAAAGGCAGCAAGCAAGTCCAGGGTAACGAAAAAAAATAAAAATAAAAAAATAAAAACAAAAACCCGACAAGGAATACAAAACCAGAGCTCTCTGTTAAGCAGGGGGATCCAGAAGGGCAGCGTGACACCCAATTGACCGTGCTCAGTGCTCTGACTTGTAGTCTTGGAGGACACAGAAAAAGTTACTCAAGGAGTCCCAACTTTCCAGGCTGTTCTATGGAGAACTGAGACCTGGAGAAAATCCTGCTGCTTTCTTTCCCCTTGGGGATCTAACATCATCCAAGCTAAAGAGAAATGGGACGGTTAGGGTGTGGAGTAGGTGGGCTCCTTGCCCAGCCTTTCAGAGCAGCTCCTTAGCTGCAAGTCTGAGGCTTGTACATTAGCAGGCCCTCCAGCTGGTAGGAGCCTGGCCTAGGCCTAAATGCTGGCCTGGCAAAGCGACAATCCAATGGGTGTGGTCTCCCGGCGGCGTGAGCTCGCTGGGTGTGGCTTTGGGCTGGAGTGGGGCGTGACTTGGGGTCAGTGGGCGGGGAAAAAGCTAGAGGAAAAGACAAAGTTGGAGAGGGGGAGGCACAACTAAAGGGGAGGGGAAGCGGACCTAGCTCAAGTTCCCAGGGGAGCAAGCGGCGCACGGCAGAGGAACGACGCCCCAGAGCTGGTGCAGGAGCTGTGGGCCCGGTAGGAAAGGTGGGGACCAAGGCCTGGAACTCGGGGATCGTCTGCAAGGAGACACGTGGAGCCCCACTGGGCAAGGAAAGCTGCGCTGTGGCCTCACCACTTTTCTCTGAAGGTCTCCTGAGAGGTTGCAAGGATTAGGGGGCCTGGCTTAAGGAGCCCGGGCCTTGGGGAGCTGGCCCGGGCTCAGAGGGCACTGATCTACCCCAAGTTTCTAGTCTCCCAAAGTCTAACTTGTAAGCTGGCGATCCTGGGCGGGTCCTGCGCTTTGCTTGCTCTGATCAGCTTGACTGCTGAGCTCTAGGGACCTGTTGGGGCCCGCTGTGCCTGGAGGGAGGGGGAAATGGAAGGTGGAGGCCTCTGTTCCTTGCTCGAGTTTCTTTAACAAGCTTTGACTTCAGAACCGTCAGCCTGGAGCCCTTACCTTCTTGTACATGTATTCTAGCACTTATGTGAGTCTCCTTCGATCTCTTAGCAAAGTTTATACAGCCCTGATATTGAGTGATGGCTATAAAGATAGATGCCTGGGTATAGTGATACCTGCCAGTGAGGACATCTTCAAATCTCCACCAACATAGAGGAGATTGACAAGCGCCGAATTCCTGTCCTTAAGTTCCCTTTATTCCTTGCTACAGAGAAGGAACCTCTGTAAGAAGAATCCCAGGACTAAACACCCACTTGGCACAGTCCTTTATAGTTTACATAGACAGAGAGGATGTCCAGTAGTTATCCTTGAGGCCTGGTACCATTCTAGAAATAACCAACGCCCTTCAAAGAAAAAGAAACGAGGAAGGAAGAAAAATAAAGGAAGGGAGAGAAGAAGGGAGGAAGGAAGGAAGGGGGGGGAGGAGGGAGGGAGGGAGGAAACCACAGTGCACACTGAAAAGAAATTTCTGACCATTTCTGACTTGATGGGTTAGATAACAAAAAGATAATTTGAACTCCAGCTTCACCAAGTGTGTCTTTGTGAAATTATGTTTTCATTTGTGGAGGCTAGATGTTGCTTTATAATTATCAAAGTCATGAAAACATATGTAGTTTGGGAATAAAAAAGCAAATGGATTTTTTATTTCTATTCCTAGATTCTGGATGACCAAGTACTTGTTTTTTGACATTTAGTGAAAGTTAGCTGTCAGGGATGGTACCTGAAGTCTACATTCTAATTCATCACACAGCCTTGCCAAGTGGCTTCGCGGTACAGATGAGCAAGATGAGGTACAGAACGGTTAAGCCACGCTACTGGGAAGAGTTAGGAGGGGGTCTGTTTTTCTGGCTCCGAAGTCTATGCTCTCCCCAAGACTGTCTCCACTTTGTCTATTGTAGACTTGTCCCACCTCCAACAGGGACTAAGGTCATGATCCGGAATACAGCATAAGAATCATTTTTGGTGGCCTAGTCTGGGGTCATATACCTGCACAAGCTACTCAGGAGGCTAAGGCAGGAGGATTTCAAGTCCCAAGCCAGTTTGGGCTACTAAGCAAGAACCTGTGTCAAAATAGAAAATTCAAAAGGGACTGGGACTGAAGCTCAGTGGCACAGTGCTTGCCTAGCATGCACAAGGCCCTTTGTCCAACCCCCAACAATAAAAAATAAAGTAATCTTATTTTAAGAGAGAGAAAGTGGCTGCTGGTGTGAACAACTCGGACATATCATGAATCTGTCTGGTTCCAGCTCTGCAGTCACAGAGCTTTAGAGAAGTTACTTAGCTTTCCTAGGCACATAGAGGTCATTGATCTCTAAGTCTTGGCTCAACCTAATAATCTATGGATTTATGAAAATAAGATACTGCTTTTAGTTAATGATATTTTGGTCACATCTGGCGTTGAAATTACAAGGTGGTCAGGAAGGGTTACTTTATTCAATCAATAAATATGTACTCTGCGCCTGAATAGTCACGGGGACTATAATGAGAGCAGGACAAATAAAGACACCAGATTGTTGAGTTTATATTCTGTTTGGGGGTGGAGGAGCCAACAAGCAAATTAATATACAGATACAACTTGTAAGTAGGGGGCTGGGATGGATAATGGTGGAGAGGGTGCGCTTAGGATTTGGTGATGGAGATGCCTCACCAATTTAGATTCTGATGTAAGAAGATAACAAGGACTTAAAGATATCCCTTTTACTGAGACCTACAAGAGCAGGGGAGGCATGAAAGAATTTGAAACATTCTAGGGACTTCCGGAAGGTTCAAGATGAAGCTGGAGATCTGGGTGGGAGCAGTTATGTCGGGATTTGTGCCATTTGGAAAGGACTGTGACTTTCCGTGTACTAACTACAGGGAACAGGGGACTAACACCAAGGTGGGTCTGATGAAACCCAAACACAAGCTGAGAATGGGCCTGGTGATGTCAGTGAACGTGGGGGCAGAGAAAGCGAAGTTGTCAACATCACATAATCAGTACATCATCCTGATGTTCGCTATAACCCTTCAGTGCCCTCATTTTGCTTAGTATTCATTGTCCCCCCATATTGCTAATTCCCATACAGCACACTATATTTATAACTCTGTTATTTGTTCCCTCTTTTGAAAATGTCTTGTACTTGAGGACTGAAGTGTGTCTGAGAGAGACAGGATCTCCCTATGTTGCCACTGATGGTTTGGTGCTGTGGATGTCTTTCTGTATGCTGTGAATATGTGTTGTTCTGATTGGTTGTTAAATAAAGCCGTTTGGCCTATGGCAAGGCAGCTTAGAGGTAGGTGGGAAATTAAACAGATAGATGAGAAGAGAAAGGAGAGCAGAGGAGACACCAGGCAGCCAGCTGTCTCTGTCATTCTAGATTTTTGGAAGTTGCTTACAATTCTCTTCCTGTTTACTTAGATAATATTGTATCCTTCTGAGGTCTTTGATGTAGTTGAAGACTAGATAGTTATAATTATAATTTTCCTTGGTTGTGATAAAAGATAAGTTAGATATGAAACCTTAGACTCACAAATATAGGATAAAGTATTTTCTTTAATTTTGCCAAATACAAATAGACTAGATATTGTAACTGTAATTCTTACTTGATAACTGTTACATTATATGTAATTTTACTATGTTAAAGTTAAAACTTTCCTTTTTAATTAAACAAAAAAGGGGAAATGCTATGGGATAATGATTTTGTACATTGTTTTAATAAAATGCTGATTGGCCAGTAGCCAGGCAGGAAGTATAGGTGGGATAAGCAGACAAGGAGAATTCTGGGAAGAGAAAGGCTGAGTCAGGAGATGCCAGCCTGCCATCCAGGGAGCAACATATAATGACACACAGGTAAAGGCACAAAACGTGGTGACGTATAGATTAACAGAAATGGGCTGAGTTTAAGTGCAAGAGCTAGTCAGTAGTAAGCCTGAGCTAATGGCCAAACAGTTTTAATTAATACAAGGCTCTGTGTATTTACTTGGATCTGAACGGCAGCGGGGCTGTAGGGCTGTGGGAGCCAGGTGGGACCAAAAAAACTTCAGCTACAATTTGGTACTTCAGTATGTAGCCCAAGCTGGCCTCAAGCTTGAGTCTCCTTCCTGTGTTTTCTATGAGTTGGGATTTCAGGTAGGTGCCACCACAGCCAGCTAAGGACTGGGTCTTTTGCCTGTTGCCTCTACTGCTGTTTCCCCATGGCCAATGCTGTGCTGCATGCATATTAGACTCTTACGGATTTACTGAATGAGTGTGTTTGTTGAGTATTTTAGATCCTGATTCCATTGAATTTGCTATTGAATGTGGTAGTGAAAGAAAGGGGGAACAATCGAAAATGAGTCTCAGTTTGCTAGCTTGAAGACTGAGTAGATGTCAGGGTAATAATGACTAGAAAAGCAGCACCCATTGGGGGAAAGACAGAAGAGAAGTTTTACGCGGTAGTATGTGGGTTTCATCTTCTCTTGTCTCTTTGTCCAAATCCCTGACAAGAAGCCATTTAAAGGAGGATACCTTTTGTTGTTTTGGCTCACAGTTTGAGGGTGCAGTCAATCACGACAGAAAAAGCACGGGGGTAGGAATATTGGATAACTGGTGATGTTATGGTCACTGGCAGGAAGTAGAAAGATGAATGCTGGTGATGCTCAGCTGTCTTTCCCCTTTCTTCGTTTTAGCCAGTCCAGGATCCTAGCCCATGAGATGCTGCTGCCCATACTTAGGGCAGACTTTCCCATCAGTTACTCCCTTCTGGAAACACCCTCCCAGAGCAAGATTAAGATGAAAAAGATGAACTGAGCTCCATGTTACCCTCTGAGAATTACTTGATTTTACGGTTGCTGCGATGAGATACCCTTGAAAAACTCAAGGGCAGCTGGGTTTCTTCTGGCTCGTAGGAGACTTTCTATCATGGTGAGGCAGTCATGGCAGCAGGAGCTGAGCTTGAGGCAGCTGGTCACATTGCAACTACAGTCAGGAAGCAAAAAATGGTGAATGCTGGTGCTCAGCCAGCTTTCTCCATATTCAGCCAGCATCCCAGCCAGGGGAATGGTAACACTTGTAGGGTGACTCATCCCACCTCAGTTCACCTCATCAAAATAATCCCGTATAGGCATGACCAGCAACCAGTTGACTCAAGATAATTCCTCACAAGTGTGCCCGGAGCCTTGTTTTCTAAGCAATTCTAGATTCTTGTCAAGTTGACAATCACATGAACCATCACATAGTGTAGACATATAAAATGGCCTAGAAATACACTCTCCTTGCCTTTAGTCTCAGAGATTGGGGAGTCTGTTAGTGTGTTAGTGCACCCTCACCTAGTCTGCATTACAGACTCCAGGAGGTCTGAGCATGCATCCAGGAATTTCTGTATCCAATTCACCAGATACCCCGAGAGCCTAGAAGGTGCTACACAAGGCTTTTATTATGACTAATGTCCATATCACTGAAGGGAGGATGACAGGCCCACTGTTTCCCACAGTGCCCTAGTCAGCTTCATGATATTAAACAAAGGTGGAAAGAATAGCAGTTATAGATCAGCATTTCTCAACCTGTGGGTCGAAACCCTTTCAGGGGTTGAACAACCTTTTCACAGAGGTCACATAAGACCATCAGAAAACAGAGACATTTACATTATGATTCATAACAGTAGCAAAATTACAGTTATGAAGTAGCAACAAAAATAACTTTATGGTTGGGGTCACCACAACATGAAGAACTGTATTGAAGGGTCACAGCATCAGGAAGGTTGAGAATCATTGATTTAGATGCTTAATTACATTCTGCAAGCACAGCCAGGGTCAAAGTAAAAATACATACAGACTCAATACCCAGAAAGGGTGGAAATCAAGGCTCCCAATTTTATTTGGGAAAAAAATGTGTGTTTGTGTGTGTGTGTGTGTGTGTTTGTGTGTGTGTGTTGCATGCTGCCAACTTTTCCAATATGGAGGAATGATCATCCTGGATGAGTTGTGAAGAGACATTCCTTTCTAAATGTAGTTATCAGTGAATGCCTTTCCAAAACTGATTTGTCACCAAAGGGCATTTGAAATGAATCATGTGTATTTACCATTGACTAATATTTTTTTATGCAGCTTAAGGGGCCTTTAAAGTACGATTTCCTGACTATCTTACTCGGATATCAGAGCGTCAGATTTGGGCTTTGCTCGCTGAATCCTGTAGGCATCGTGTGCTCTTTGGCTCTTTGTGACTTAAACAGAAGTGAAGCAAGGAACATTTTGCTTTGGGCAGAGCCAGGCTGCATTCTGAGGGGCGCCAGCTATAAATCCAGCCTCCCTAGAGGTTAACAATCAGCGTTCTCCCCTTCTCGTGCTCAAACGAGTGATATGATGATGATAAATTGCTTGGACATGACTGCCCCAAGCACTGGCGTGATGAATTATGTTGTTCAGGGCATGACCAAAGATTCTCTATTGTCAGTCTGTGATATTCAGTATTGACAATATTCATAAATAGCCTTCTGCCAATTTTGATCTCTGCTTTGCATATTTAATTCTCTGGATACAGGCCCTGACTCTTGGTTCTCAGGCAACTCTGTCTTCTGCTGAGTTCATGTAGACAATCAGTCTTTTGTTTCGTCTGCTCCCTCCTCATTAAGATGGTGTGAGGTGTGCATAGTTATACACAGTAAACACTGTCTTACTTCACAGAAACTGTTATAACAATAATTATTAGTCGTTTTCACTAAATCTGCAGTAATAACAGCTTATCTTACAGTGGCTTAATTGGGTAATTATTTGGCATTTGAAAAGCATTTTGAGCAGAATATTGGTAAATATTATTGTTAATTTAATGCTCTTTTGTGTAATTAAAAGCCTATGCCTCCACAAAGTCTTCAGTATTATTCAAAGATTTCTGTCTTGTTGTTGTTTACTATTACCCAAACTCTGCTTGTATTGATCTTTAAAGTATTTTAAATATTTTCACGAACTCTTAAACCTATCTCTTGTTTATCTAATCACACTGCTCATCACACTGCTACGTGTCCTCTCCACTACATGGCTCACATATCTGAAAAGTTAAATACTGTCAGTCTCGTTCTCAAAAAGCCTAAAAGTTCCCACCCCAATTCAGGGCTAGTTCACTTCATACCACTGCTACATGCACTGAGTGATACTGTTTAATTTTTCGATGAGCTTCCTGGTTTACTTGGTCTAAGGCCATGCCCTCAACTATCACCTGATGTCATCAAAATCTGTCACATTGTGTTATGTTGAACTACATGTGTCTGGCCTGCCTTTTCTACAGTTGTCATTCCATTAATAGAACCCTGAACCGTGAGGAGTGACTAAAAGGGCATTTCCGTAGCTTAGATTAGATGGACTCCACTCCAGGATTACACTTGTTTGTTCGGTCTGCGGTAACAAAATACCACAAACGGGGTGGCTTCAGAAATGGAAATGAATTCTCTCGCAGTCAAGAGATTGGATGTTCAAGATGTAAGTGTCAGCTGCCCAGGTTGTCTTCTCCCGAGGCCCCTCTCCTCGGCTGACAGATGGCCCGCTTCTTCCTGTGTCTGCACTTTATGCTCCCTTTGTGTGTCTGTGTCCCAACCATCTCTTCTTTACAAAACCCCCAGTCCTGTTGGGTTAGTGCTACCTTGGCAACCTCACTTTCACGAAGTTCCTCTGTAAGACCCTTTCAACAAGCAGCCTTTTTCTAAAGGGCTGTGGGTTAGTAATCTAAATGCGTGGATAGTGGAGGACAGGAAAACTCCAGTGTACTGTTGGTAATGGTCTCTCGAAATGACCACTTTGGGAGTAATTTTCTCTATCAAATATGAGCTGCTAAGTGATGAATGCAAGTCCCTGGAGGCTACTTTATGCAAGAACTTCTCTTGAATATTACTTGAAAAGGAACTTTATGCCTGTGACTTAACATTGAAATAATTAGATTAAAAATGAAGCGACATCATTCAGTGAATGAGGCAGAATTTATTAAACAGCCAAAATATACAGTCAACTTTATACTTTACTATCCGAACTGCAACCATTTAAATATTTCCTTAGTAATTTGCAGCCATTTTTAATCCAAGAGTTTTCTCTAAGTCAAAAATATGCTTTCAGCTGTATAGTAAATTCTAGGCCAGGTTGGGCTAAAACTAACAAATAAATAAATAGAGAAAAAAAGGGATAAGAGGAAATGTATGATATATGCAGCCTATAATGATACAAGCTTTGATGCTTAAGGCCTTGAAGGAGATGAAGTTTACATGCACATGTTAGATAATTCTTATGTAAGAAGAATAGTTTTAGTTACATGATTGTCAATTTTCATTTTCAACTTGGTTGAATTTGGGGTCACCTAGTAGACATACATGTAGGTTTTTCTCTGAGAGAATTTCCTAAGAGGTTTAAATGAGGAGGACTCACCCTGAATGTGGGCAGCACCATCTCATGGGCTGGGGCCCTGGACTGAATAAAAAGGGGGAAAGGAGTAAGTGAGCTGAACACCATCATTCATCTCTCTCTGTTTCCTGATTGTGATGCACTGTGATCAGCTGCCTCAAGCTTCTACTGGTATACCTTCTCCACTATGATGGACTGTACCCTCAAAGCATGGCCCTGAATAGCTTCTTCCTCCTTTTCGTTGTTTCCAGGCAGGACACAACAATGAAGAAGTAACTAATACAAACTACCAGTTCGTCCACTAAAAAAGTACCGCTGAAACCCTTATGCAAGAAGGCTATGAGAATGCCTTTCCTGGCTAAATGTGTTTGGTTATTTTCTATCATATGGCATGTCTATTGCTTCCACAACTCAGTGATTTCAACTAGTTTATTGGACTCTTGGGATATGGTTTCTTGAATTCAGTCTTTGACTTGGGAGCCTGTTAATTTACCACTACACTAACCATTGAACTTCCTGCCCAATGCTCTGCTGTGGCAGGAACAGTCTTAGAGGTTGACATTAGGCAAGAGTGTTCTTCACAGGGGTGATTTTCTGAAGCCCAGCCTCCTTCTGTCATTGGCAGTGCCTGTTCTCCCATGTGTAGGATTGGAAACTCTGCAGGACTTCACGAGTCACATGTCTTGGGCCCAGTGTAGGTTTCCATTGATTTCTGTGCTGCCCTGAACTTGACTCATTATCACTCAGCCAAGTGAGTTTTTCAAGGGTGGTCCTCGTTCTCCTCTAATGGAAATATCTTGTAGAAACTCAGTTCCTCAGTAGTACAGCATCTTCTACCTCAAATAGTGACATCACTGAGACTTTTCTGCAGTATTGATGTGGAGGTGATGAGGCAGAAAGGGAAGGCTCTTATGCTCAGTGTTGCAATGACCGTCTTAGTCGTCCTTTATTTCTCCTCAGTAGGATCTTCCCACTTTTTGTTTATAAATATTTCCAAGTAACAGTTTCAGGTGGAAAATACTCTTCTTGAAGAGTCTATGGAGTTCTGTTGGTCTGTGTTTTTTTTTTTTTTCATTGTTAGACTTGTGCCATATATAAAAACATCCTCAATTTCATTGTAATATGGATCTTCATGAGCCTATGCTACTACACATTCTTTCTATAGTATGTTCAAAGAATATATGGAATTTTGGAATGTATTATTGCAAAACACAATACAGTATAATGGCATTGTAGGATGTATGTGTGTGTATAAGATAGTTTTCATTTTATTATATTTTTTGTTTGTAACAACTAACCAAAATAAGTTTATATTATTTCTTGCTTTAAATGCAATAGCTTCACAGCATATTTTTGTTTGATTTTGTTTATAGTGCTGGGGACTAAGTCCAGGACTATGGCTACCACTGTGCTATACTCCTACCCTCTGACATTGTGGAGAATTCTTATATATTGTTTCTATACAGCGAATGATGCACAGAACTGTGGAGCTTCAGTCTATAAATATTACAAAGCTTGATAAGTAACTATACTGTGTCTGACAATAATGCCTAAATCCATAGTCTTCAAACAATATATCATATATATGTCTTTAAACAAACATTATTTAAAATAATGTCCACAATTATAGGATCAATAAACAGGTCTGAGAGTTGAAATTGGATAATAGCTTTCTTTGCCGAGCTAGAAGTCAAGATTATATTTCTGATGAGTTAGGGGCAATATTAGTAGTTACTTCTGTAACAGACTTGAAAATGAACCTTATAAGATGCTGTAGACAGGTGGACAGTCCTGTTCATTTTCACAAACAATGCAAGTTTTACCCATTCCAATGAAACTTGGTTCATTGTCCTATCATCTTCAAGAGAATTTGCTATTCCTACATGCTGATTTTCAGCCAATCCACTTTTAACTTAAGCTTTACCTTAATGTATAAATTGAAATAAAATAGTGTTTATTATATTTTTCCTGGAATAGAATAAAATATATACTTGATTAAAACATTTTAAAATGCCCATGTACCACCTAATATCAATTTGAACCAGTAATGAGAAGTATATCAACACTTTTAAAACATTAACAAAACTGAAGTGGATTATTGATTTTTAAAACTGTACGTCACTGTCCACTAAATAATAAAACATTTATTGGTATTTTGGTTGACATCAAATCTTCAAAATAGTTTCTGTGTTTCTACTGTAATGATTGGAAATAGCTGTTAAATATGTACACACACATACACATGTACATAGGCAGATCATGGATAACTCTCACAGCTACTTGGGAAATAATAGTGTTGAGTTGCTTCAGCGAAACATCTTATTTGAGGGCTAATGAAGCCATCATTCTGTGCACTGTGCTTTATCTTGCTCTTATGATCAGTATAAAGAGTAACAAATACTTAACACTCTGGAACTTCTGGGTTGTAAACTCATTTGATTTCATTCATTGGTTAGTACTAATCTATGGTTTATAGTAACTCAAAACTACATGCTGTAAAAAGAGAATTTTAGAGAAAGGTATCAGTAGGCTTCATATTCCTTGTGGAGAAGGTTTACAGTTTCTACTACATATATATCTGTTCTGTCTGTCTCTGTCTCATTTCTGTCTGTCTGTCTGTCTGTCTGCCTATCTCTTCTCTCTCTCTCTCTCTCTCTCTCTCTCTCTCTCTCTCTCTCTCTCTCTCTCTCTCTCTCTCTCAGGTCTCACTACATAGCCCTGGCTGACGTGGAACTCTATATAAATCAGGCTGGCCTTAAATTCACAGAGCTCTGCCTGCCTGTCTGCTTCCTGAGTGCTGGGATTAAAGGTGTGGGCCACTCAACTGGTAATATTCCTATCTTAACATTTAAATATTGAACTTGCAGTAAAACCTTGGAAGGCACATACAAAATGCCTCTTCAGATAACCGCCCTAGACCTTGGATCTGGAAGACACTTTAGGCTTCACCTTTGTTCAACTTTTTCATTTTGTTAATGTCAGAAAACTGAGGTCCACAGACTGAAGTCCAAAGACAAGGTTTTAGCACAGTAACTTTCTTTTTAATATTTATGGAGTTGGTAAAGTTCCAGATTTTATTCCTCTTGAGGAAAATTGTGATGTATTCAGAAAGCCATCATTTTCCCAATCTGTGTCCATTTTCTCATATTGTTTGATTGGTTGTGCTAGCTAGTTTTATGTCAGCTTGACACAAGTTAGAGTTACTGGAGAGGAGGGAGCCTCAATTGAGAAAATGTCTCCACAGATTGGGCTGTAGGCAGGCCGATAGGGCATTCTCTTAGTGATCGATGTTGTAGTGATGATGTAGTGTAGCTGTGAGTGGTGCCAGCCCTGGGCAGGTGGTCCTGGGTTCAATAAGAAAGCCTGAGCAAGCCATGAGGAGCAAGCCAGTAAGCAGCACCCCTCCGTGGCCTATGCATCAGCTCCTGACTGCAAGTTCCGGCCCTGTTTGGGTGACTGTCTTGACTTCCTTTGATGATGTACAGTGATGTGGAAGAGCAAGCCAAATAAACTCTTTCCTCTCCAACTTGCTTTGGTCATGTTTCATCACAGGGATTGAAACCCTGACTAAGATTTGATTAAGTATATTAAGTTGACAGTAGCTTTTGGTAACATTCAAGATATTTTATAACTATCACTTAATATATGTTATATACTATAACTTATTGAACTGGGATATTCATCTAATAAATCAGGAATTATTTCTCTTGCTTTTGGGAGTCTTGAATAAGAGGGGAAAAATTAATATTTTTTTCCTAAATGGCAAGATACATTATACATAGTAAATATGATTTCTGTTCTTACATCAAATATACATGGGTTTAAACATCCTAAATTCTTGATTTAAGAAAATGACGGGCTGGAGAGATGGCTCAACCATTAAAAAAAAAGGCTAGGCTCATAACCAAAAATATAAGAAAATGACATGTATTTATTTGCTTTGTGTGTATATCTGTGGGTATGAACACTGCATGGCATGCATGTGGACATCAGACGATATCTAAGTGATCAGTTCTGCCCTACTGTGTGGATCCTAGGGGGTCAGACTCATGGCCTCAGGTTTGGTGGCAAGCATCTTTACCTGCTGAGCCATCTCACTAGTCCCCCAAATTATTGATTTTTTTAAACCTGTGATCATGTCTAGTAATAGAGCAAGTGATAAAAACTGATAACCAAATGTAATAAAAGCACATTTTTATACCAGTACATCATGAAAAATGCATGAGATGAATTTACTGGAAGGAATTAGCCAGGAAATGAGATTAAATTTCACAGGATGCCTAAACAAGAACCAAAAGCAGAATAGAGTGACAAGGGCTGTAAAGACTTTACCTACGAAGTTAAAAATAACTTCAAAGGATCCAGGACAGCTAATTCTGTTTATGTAATAGGTTTATATTGCTCTGCAGCTTGTTGGTAAAAGTAGCTTTGAGTACTTAGAGAATGTATCTTTATCCTTACTGTGTTCCAATTAAAAAAGTCTTATTGCTTCTTTTTGGAAACTGGAGCCTTGGAGTAATTCTGGGGTCTTCTGGGTGCACACAATCCCAGAAAGGGAATATTAGCCACCACCATCCCTCAGAAGACTGCCATGTGCCATAACCAAGAAGAGAAGCAATAATCTGAGGAGCATTGCCAGTTGGTAACTATTCTACTGTTAATGTCACCAGAGACTACATATCTCAAATCTGTTCCCTGTGTTTTCAGACCCACAGTGGCTCTGAAACCCACATATTCTTTCCAGTCAAGTTAATTTATTCATCCATCCATAAACATTTATAGAATGCCTGCTTTGGGCCAGGCATGGCGCTAAGTGACGTTGTTCTCACTTCAACATTGAGCAGGGAAGATTCTTCATGAGTTATGAGAATCTGTTTGCAATTCTCCTGTGGGGTCCCCCGAGAATACTGGGAGATTAGAGGCCCCTCCAATGAACACAATATCCTGCCAGTCCCTGCTGTGTGTGCCATTTGTCATTGACACGATGACAGTCATTTTACACCGTGGTTTCAACTCAGGAAACCAAGGAGACTACTGGGGGATGGGCAGCGTTTTTCTCTCTACGACTTTCTTTTTCCTGGTGCTGGATCTGAAACTACATAAGGAAAGCTGTGCTCTTTCTTCATCTAGCAATCCGGAACAATGCAGCTTCCATTCTCTGCATGGAAAATTCTAAAGGAAGATAAAGATAAAAAAGTTTATTTGGCCTGTGACACTGGTGACCAGAATGCCCAACAACATAGTTACAGAATCTGGAGAGGGTTGTGTTACCGTGTGTGTGTGTGTGTGTGTGTGTGTGTGTGTGTGTGTGTGTGTGTGTGTAATATAAAAGTAAAGAGTGAAAGACTAGCTTACTTTATTTGTTGGTTGATTGATTGATTGCTTAATGTGTTTGTGTGTGACCCTGAGTGTTTGTATGTGCACCACATGTGTGCAGAAGCCTGTGGAGGTCAGAAGATGGCATTAAATCCTCTTGCAACAGGAGTTACTGTCAGTTGTGAGTTTCCATGTGGGTGCTGGGAACCAAACCTGGGTCCTCTCTAAGAATAGTAAGTGCTTTTCACCACTGAGCCATCTCTCCAGCCCTTTCTCACCCACTTTCATAGAAACTTACCTACTCCTGGGAGATGCAGTTCATCCCCTAAGATCAGCCAGTGTTACTCCCCTCTCAGGATGGTCATGATCCTGTCACCTCCCACT
>CABHPP010068786.1:0-12722 GCA_902168425.1 Peromyscus attwateri | reverse complement strand
AGAGAGAGAGAGAGAGAGAGAGAGAGAGAGAGAGAGAGAGAGAGATTAAGAGAGAGAGAAGTACATACACCCACAGACACAAAATGAATGAATGTAATAAGAATAAGAATACAATATTTTTGAAAAGTATGTTCAAACAAAGAGACACTGAAAAAGTATACAGGAAAAAATCATGGAATTATAAAATATATATATTTCCAAAAGCAACCTAGAAAATAATACTTTTCTTAGCTTTGTGACTATACTGACCAAAGAAAGTGATTAATGGACATTTAATTAGGGTATGAGAAAGACCCATTCATTTTTCTGATTGCTTTGATTAATTAATTAATTTATTTTACACTCCAACTGCAGTTTCCCCTTCCTAGTCTCCTAACATTCCCTTCCCTCTCTACCTCCCCTCTGGCCCTTCCCCCACCCCCATCCATTCCTCCTTTGTTTCTGTTCACAAAGGGGCAGGCTTCCCATGGCTATCAACAAAGCATGGCATACCAAGTTGCACACCACTGTGATTAATTTTAAAGGAACACTTTCAGTGGAATTGTAGGCCGTGACCTATAAATTAATTTACTCATTGATGTGTTAATTCAGTGAATGTTCCATCCATGACTTAACTCTTCATGTTTTATGCTTCCATTTGAGTCTAGCCCTGGATTCAAGTGGTATGAGAAGTAGATAACTGAGAGAAATGTGCACAAACATATCCCCCAAGAACTGAAGATAGCTAAAAATTGGCATTGAAGAACTTTCAAGGAACATTCTTAACAAATTACAAACATTAATATTAAAAAAATAATCAAATAGTATATATTTGTAACAATATATGGCATAAAATTAGGATATTCTAAATATTGTCCTGTGTCTTTTGACAAAGGGGTCTTCATGGTCCTGAACTTCACTAATTAGGCTAGGCTGGCTGGCCAATGATCCCCAAGGGTTCCTCCCATCTCTGCCTCTCCAATGATCAGTTTATAAACAAGGGTAGCACTGTGACTATCCCTTTACATGAGTGTGCAGATCAAGCTTAGGACTCCTTGCATGTATACAAGTCTTTTTTAGACTTACTGATCTCCCAGAGTTACACAAATATAAATATGTAGACCCACAAACGCATGAATACACACATATGTCCCCAACACACATCCAGCAATACATTCGTAGGAGCACACATACACATAAACACAGGAACACTGGGTGATATACAGGAACAGACACTATCCAACACATATACACCTACAAGAATACAAATGCACACATATACACATGCACACATGGATACTTCTAAGGTCTTAAGTTTGATCCACAGGGATGATGGTAAGGAGTGTGTAGGAGAAATGATTTCCTTTAAATAAAGCACTATGTAAAAATTGTTTTTGTTAAGCATGCATATTTGTAGCACGTGGGTTGATTCACATTGTTTTAAATACTTCCTAACAATAAAACCCAGAAAAATTCAAGAAAAAAATAGGATATTCTAGTATATAATTCATAGTATCAAAATAATCTAGTATTTTTCCATTGCTTATAAAATAAATGATAAACATTTTAGCAAAGGTTTCCTTTGTCTTTGTTCTAATGATATTGCCAATATTTTATGTTTTGTTTTAATTGTTTTTGTTAAAACAGGATCTCATGTATCACAAACTGGCCTTAAACTTCTCACCTTCCTGTTTCTACCTTCCATGGTTTGAGGTTACAAGTTTATGCCACAGACACCTGACTTGTCAAGATTTCTAAAAGCTGTTTTCCTACAATACAAATAGAAAATTTTGTATACCAAGAAGTAACCAACTATTAAGATAAATATTGGTCATATAGGATATAAAAATTTGATCTTTCCGATTGAATATGACACAATTATTTTGAAATTTTCAATTTTATTGTACATAATATCTTTTAAGAAAATATTTTTGATGATTTCATACAAGAATACTATACATCATTTTACCCTACCCTCTCTGCATTCCAACTCCATCGATGTCGTCCCTACTCCCTCTCAAATTCATAAGAATTCATATATATGTTCATATACATATATATGAAACAGAGAGGTTTTTCATACATATATATCCAAGGGTGGCATGTACAAATATACAGGTTTATTTTAGTAGTATAGCTGGAAGACAAAGGGGAAACCCAGAGCTCAATGGTGCCAGAGAAAATCTAAATGTTACTAAGTAGGGACTGAGTTCTGAGTCAGGGTAATTTGTAAAATAGAAAGACCCATGGACCACAATAAGACAGGGAATGAGAAATAAGAAAGAAAAGCAAATATCAGGGTCTTAGTCAAGAAGAATAGGATGCAGTCTGTGTCTCTCTTCTAGAAAAATACTTGTATACTTTTTTCAGGTTTTTTTTAGATTTATTTATTTATTTTTATGTGTATGGATGTTTTGACTCAATGGATGTCTCTGCATCACATCTATACCCAGTGCTCAGGAACACCAGAAGAGGGCATTGGATCCTTTGGTACTGGAGTTAACTGAAAGCTGTAAGCCACATTGTGTATTCTGGGAATCAAACCTGGGCCCTCTAGAAGAGTAGCCAGTGTTCTTAACTACTGAGCTATCTCTCCTGCCCATATGATTTAAGTTTTGTACTATCATGTGAAGAAAGCGGTGCTACATTAGTGGCTTAAGATAACACTTTGTTTTATTTCATGATTGTTTTGAAATCCAAAATCAGGAAGATTGAACAGGATTAACCTATATATAGTATACTGTAGCTGGAGTTTTCTCTCCGGGTCCTGCCAATCCTGGGCAGTCCAACAGCCCACTTATAAAATAAACTCACAGACGCTTATATTATTTACAAACTGTATAGCTGTGGCAGGCTTCTTGCTAACTGTTCTTACATCTTAAATTAACTCATTTCTATAAATCTATAAGTTGCCACGTGACTCGTGGCTTATCGGTATCTTAACACCTGCTTCTCAATGTGGTGGCTGGCAGCGTCTCTCTGCCTCAGCCTTCCACTTCCCAGAATTCTCCTCTCTCCTTGTCCCGCCTATACTTCCTGCCTGGCTACTGGCCAATCAGTGTTTTATTTATTAACACATTTAACCTACAGAACATCCCACAGCAGTATACATTATCTTTAGCTAGTGGATGATTGTGTGTGTGTGTGTGTGTGTCTGTGTGTGTGTGTGTGTGTGTGTGTGTGTGTAATAATGAGACTATAAATTTAAGAGTCTGGTAGATGGAAGGGGTTTAAAGAAGGATAGCTGGGTATGGCTGGAGGTAGGAAAGGGAGGGAGAAGTGATATAATTCTATTATGGTTAAAATTAACTTTAAAAAAGAGAAAGAAATAAAATGAAAGTGAAAAGAGCATTGATTGCATATTTCTGCTACCAGGCCTTTATTGGGATGATATCTACAGAGGCTGGAATTATAGGGGTTTCTTGTTGTCTGAAGTTTATCTGAGGAGAAATGTTCAAAGGTCCGTTTGCCTCAAATGGACACTGATGAGAGACCAAGTAAGAAATATGAGTGAGGAGGTCCTTGCAAGAGTGTAGGTGACCTCAAAGAAGCTGCATAACCTCAAAGTCCCACTACATCTTGGATGACAGTCTCATGGAACCTGCATCATGGAGTCCACCTTTCAGTTCCTTCTATTTCCTATATATTCTAGCATCTACCAAGATCACTTGTAGCCCAGGCAAAGTGGGAAGGGATAAGTGGCTGGACTTCCAGGCAAAAGTCCTATGAATCCTAACTTTCTCTCACTAGGAATTGCTAATAACCCTTTACCATTACCACACATGTACTAACACTATTGTTCTGCTCAATAAATTCCTATGGCTAACAGGCTAAGTTACTCTCTATTTCAAAATGTCTATGGAATAATCATGTTGTATCTGGAGGAAAAAGCTATACTGTAACATGTCTTCAGTACATTAGTTTCAAGGTAGTTAGTTTTTCCAAAACTTGTGTTGAGGGCCCCCAAAGTGAGTACTCTGAGAATCAGAAAGTGAAGGTGAAGGCTATTGATAGTGACCTAACCTTTAAATACACATACTTTCAAATGTGTTGATTTCTGCTAGTGCTAAGGCCAGTCGCCAAATTACACATTGCTCTTTTTGTGTTTATTTTTACATAGAATCTTACTGTTTGGCTCAGGCTTTCCTCAAACTCATGATCCTCCTGTCCTCAGCCTCTGGAGTGCAGGAATTACAGGTGTGTAGCACCATGCTTGTATAGATTTGACCTCTTGATGGAGGTGTTGTTAGTGAATTCTGTGGATATCTATTGCCCATGGTAGTTATTCCAAGTAATTTTCTCCTACTATCATTTTCTCCACAGGTATTAAATAATCCACATCTTTAAGGAGGGGAAAATCCCAGTGAGTTTAGCTGTTAGGGGCAGAATAAGGAAGGGTTTGGCATAGGCAAGATGAGAAAGAGGAGCTTACAGTGTCAGGAAGAAAGACAGCTACATCTTGGAAGAATACAACTGATGGCAGACAGAATTGAAGGCCAAGACTCACCATATATTTATATAAAATTTGTAATTATAATCTCTGTATCAAGTAGGAATTCCAGAAAACAACTAAATAGAACATCTTACCTTTGCTTCCTGTAAAAACTAGCCCTAGTTATAATACTGTACTCTCAACAATGACTGAATGATGATTTAAGAAAAAGACATAATTTTTTTTAAAGAAACTGTAAGAAGAAATATTTTCTAAAGATTTTCATTGTTATTTTTGTGAAAATTAGCTATTACTTCCATTAAAAATGAAGACTGAACTGAGACAGTGCAGCTTAACTTGTGGTCTGTTGTTCAGTAACGGTGGCAGCAACTGAGATTTTGTGATTAATAAAATTATCAGATCCTACTGCAGACCCAGAATTGATCAAAGTCTACAATTTAGCAGATGGTGAGATTATATTCCTCTCTCACTTTCCACCTTGATTTTTGAGATAGGGTCTCTCACTGAACCCAGAGCTCCAGTTTCAGCTAGACTTAATGGTCAGTTAGCCCAAGGGATCGTCCTGCTGCCCCTCACCCGAGTACCTCACACAGCATACACCCTGTTGAGATACTTGAACAAGTTGCTACTTCCAGCTTTTTGTGTGGCTGCCTGGGAACTCAAATCCTCATCATCATCATTAGGTGTTATCTCAGAGATTTATATACTTATCTTTCAGTTTTAGGCTTCAAATCCTTTGTGGAGTTTGAGAAATAAAAGATTATAACTGTGTCAGACACCACAATAATATTAGCTCACTCTGTATCTATGCTTTATGTAGGTTACAAAATTTGCATAAGTTTGTGAGGTTATATATATACTCCAATTATTAAGCTGCTGAAATAAGAGTTTGTTAAATTATAGGACTTTTCCAAGATAAGGGGAGACTCACACATCAAGCTCACACAATGGTTTCATAAATCTAAAATATGGTTGGTTGCAGACCAACAGGATTGTTCCTACACCTTACACCCTACACAGGCTCAGCTAAAAATAAAGACCCCCACACACACAGCTTATATATTAACTATTAAAGTTCTTCTTGAATTTTCAAGTTTGCATTACAATTTTTTGCCAACTAACATACCTAGAAATTTTAAACCAATCACTTTTAAGGGGGTACAATAAAACTTGTTTTCCACTTATAGACTACCATATAACTCTAAGTATTTCACATAGCATCCATAAATTCAATTAATGACTTCATTCTTTTTAAGGACCGAATTTCAATTGTCTGTCAAAATCTCTCAAGCAATATCATGAAAAATCATATGAAACAGTGTTATTTTATAGAATCGATATTATCATCCTTAATACAAAAGTCCATTAGTTTTTCATAACTGAAAACTGGAAAATCCACAAAGATGAGAATAAGCTGAGGCAATTTCTAAATCATTGTTTATGTGGAGTATTACACAGTCAGTCTGGTGTTCCCTGTGGACTGTTTGTAGCATATTGTTTTAAGCAGAGAATATATAATGCACATAGTTAGCAAGAAAATTAATCATAAAGAAATGCAACTACTATAACACTTGATAAATTTCCAATATTCTATGTGACTTTTGATACATTAATAAACAATACACAGAAGACAGCCTAATGACCATTGTTACTTCCAAAAGGTGAGTGTAAGGAATACATTGAGAAAACTGAAATTGTCAAGTGATATAGAATATCCATGACTGTTTTTTTTTTGTTTTGTTTTGTTTTGTTTTGTTTTTCGAAACAGGGTTTCTCTGTGTAGCTTTGCGCCTTTCCTGGAACTCACTCAGTAGCCCAGGCTGGCCTCGAACTCACAGAGATCCACCTGCTTCTGCCTCCCGAGTGCTGGGATTAAAGGCATGCACCACCACCACCTGGCCCATGACTGTTCTTTATGTCAAGTTTTCAGCTTTTACTAATAATTTCTTAATGCTCAAAGTAATTAAAAAGAAGGGGTACAAATTGTTAGCGATTAAAAAAATACAGATGTACTTGTTTTCTTATCTGAGTTCAAGAGTTCCCTATATTCATTCCTTCATTCCTTCACCCCTAGGACTTTTAGACTGACAATCTTCTTACAGACTTTCAGATGAAATGCTGTTCTTTTTACTTGATAACAGCTGTGGAACCTATCACAATTTTATTTCTATCTCTATCTCAGGAAAGCCAAAGGTAAATGTTTGCTAATTTGTCACAATTTTTCTTATCTTCTGTAGTTTTATTATTGTTGCATTTTTCATAGTTATATGTAGATTCTAGATGTACAGTTAGAGAATGTGAGTGTAGACAGCACCTTTAGGAACTGACCAGTATTACCTACTTTACTTTATATGAAGAATGAATGCTTGTGCATATTTCTTTATGTACTACTACTTGTCATACAGTCAGTGACAGACCTGAGCCTAGAATTGAGTTTCTCAAAACACAGTTCATTCTATAGCACCTTAATTATCTAAGAAACTATCAGTTTTTAATAGATTCATCCAGATGGCTCTGATGTATACTAAAATATGAGAAAAAGAGGAACTTGAGTTGAGAATGCCTGGTTTTCATGTTGATGCTTTAACATGATATGTTGCCTGCTACTCGTGTGCATGCATATATACAGGAATAAATTCATATCTATCTATCTATCTATCTATCTATGAATCTGTAAATAATCATTTATCTATCAGATACATATGAATTAGGAAGAACAAGCTTGACAAAATATCCCAAAGGGATGATAATATTATATCAAGAAATGCACACACACACACACACACACACACTTACACACAAAATCAACACACACTTAGAGGTTAGATTTTATAGAATGCATGGTAGTGGATGTAATGGAATGTATGCCATGGGTCTTGTGGATCTAGAGGAGTATCTTGTATGGCTACTGCAACAATTATGCAGGATGTATAAAACAACCAAAAGAATGGTAGGAAACCTCTGGACTGAGAATGGACATTTAATGAACAATTGAGTGAGAGAGGAAGATTATTCCTGAAGAAACATTTTAATATTTATTTTAGAGTTTTATACATGTATATAATATATTTCAACCATATATCTCACCATTACTCTGTTTTATCCCCTTCTCCCTCATTCAGAAATCCCATTTCTTCCCAACAAGTTGTCCCCCTACTCATGTCTCTTTATCCTTTTTTACAAAATAACTCAGTTTTATTAGGGTTGCTTGTATGAACACAGATTTGGGATAGTTACTATAGTACAGGCAACTTACCAGTGGCTACTGCACAGAAGAAAATAACTACCCTTCCCTGAGTGGTCAATACTGTCAATAACTTTTCAGCTATGGGTGATACCTCATGAACTGTTCTGTCCACACTGGAATGTTGGTAGGCTTAATCCTGGTCTTCTGCAGGTAACCATAGCTGCTATGAGTTTGTGAGTTCAAAAGTTACAGCAAATCCAGAAGCAAGGTCTCCACAAAATTCTCCAGATCCCCTGGCTCTTACATTCTTTCCACCTCCTCTTTCATGATGATCCTTGAACCTGGGTGTCAGACTAGGATATAAATGTCCCATTTTTGATTAAGGACTCAAGACTAACTACTTCTCAGTATCATGATGAGTTATGACTTCCTACACTAACTGCAGCCCACTATAAACAAAACCTTCTCTAACCAAGGTTAAAAGACACAGTAATCTATTGGTATAAAAACACTTAGAAGGAAATTTGACAAGATAGCCATTTCACGAAACAGTAATAGTAGCCACCTGACCCACTACCCAGGACCTATGATATCTCCAGCTATAAGTTTTTGGTCAGGTTTATAATACCAGGCATGAATTCCCTCCTGTTGAGTTTGCAATCTAAGAGGAAAATGGTTGATTGCCTCCTCCTTCCCAACAATCATGCTACGATTTCACCAATGGGCACATCTGTGGTGTTGCAGTATACAAAGTCTACTACTGGGTAAGACCACTGATGGCTTTTCAACATCAGCAGTCTGTATTGTGCTTTTCATTGTTATGAAAGCTACCTAGCAAAAAGAAAGATTCCAGCACACTGTCAGCTTGCTTTCTCTATGTCCTATAAGCAACAGGTTCTCATTTAGTTGTGTAAGGCAACCAAGAAAAATAATAATAGCATTTATTATTTTGAATGTCTCTTTGGCCTCCCTAACGAACTCAAGAGAGAGATTCTATGCATGAAACTGGCTATGGCTTTTGTGAGCAGCATTCTTCATCCACACAGGGTAGAGTGAGCCAAATGTAACTGTGAAATCATAGCTCCATTTAGGTAAGTTAAAGTTTAAGATGAATGAACACCACCACCTCTGCTGGAATCTTCAATGACTTTTTTTAACCCTGCTTCCTTTCTTAAGACAATAATAAGAGCTCTATATGAATTGTAAGTCTGATCCTATTCCTCTTCTACTCAATATTCACCAGTCATTTTATTGCATTTTTTTTTACAGTATCTCTCATGGTTTACTTCTTATATATTTTTTTTGCTTAGTAACTTCATTAGCAATACCATCCCCAATCTCCTTTAGAATGAGGCAAACTACTGAGAATTAGTAGATGCAAAGTCATGCCCCTAACCATGAAGCTGTTTGCACTTGATACCTGCTAGGAAAGGGAAAATTTATTTACTTCAGTGTGTCACTGGGTATATCAACCACACTGCAGGGCAGGTCCCACCCCTAGGAGTAGTTGGCCAACATGAATAAAATATGTTTTTTGTGAGGGCTTTTTGTTTTGTTTGGGTATTTTTTTGTCATGTTGTTTTTCTTTCATTTTTTGTTTGTTTTGTTATTTGTTGTTTTTTATTGTTTTAAGAGGGGGAGAGAGAGAAATAACATGAAGTTGGGTGGATAGGGAGGTGCAGAGTATCTGAAAAGAGTTTGGGGAGAAGAAAGTATGATAAAAATATATTCTATGAAAAAAGAATTTTTGTTAAAAATAAAAAAAAGAGTTATGCAATCTATGTCTGTATCATTTGTGGTCTTTTCTACTCTTTGATTTATGAGACAGTTAATATGTTATTTATGCTCAATATACTATTGATTTAGCAATATAGAGCTCTGATCATTCTTATAGATTCCCAATACTAAGGAACATGATATATGAGTCTTCATGTCTTTTTTTCTTTCTGTTTTTATGGCAAAAACTTATATTTGGCAGTAATTGTAAGTACATTTGTTGCAACTCTGTGGAAAGGTGTCCTGACTACCTGGGGAGGCAGGCAACACCTTGAGCTGCTTAGGACAGCCCTGGAGGGTGAGATATCCTGGACACCTCAAGCTGATCAAAACAGCTCTGACCTGGAGTTGTCCCGGACATCTGGGGCTGTTTAGCTCAGCTCTGACAGCTGGAACTGCAAGGAGATAGTTCAGCACTGGAAGGGAAATTTTTCTGACTTCTTAGGAAAGTAAGGCTTGAAACTGCTTCAGCAGGGAAGGGTATCCTGACTGTTCGGGAAAGTCAAGGTATACCTGGTGTGATGGGGGATGGTCTCCCCAAAGGATATAACAATCCTGCTCCTTCCTCTCCTGGAGAGCCACTACAGCTGAGCTTTGCTCAGCCCCCGCTTAAGGGGATTTTCTAGCAGAGCTCTGCTTCTCTGGCCTAAGATGTTGCTTCTTTTGCTTCACTCTGCAAAAGGGGAAACCCCTGCAGAAATGTAGCAATCTCATCCAGCTCTGGAGAACAGTGTTACTTTTTCTGCTCTCTCTTGCTCTGTCCACTGAGGGACATCTCAGCAAAGATCTTCTCTATGCCAGTGAATGAAGATCTTCACACCCAAAACTCTGTTGAGAAAGAGATTTATTTGGGAAGGAGGAGTCCAGGAAAGTAGCTGCCTCTACCAGGGTGGAGAGAACAGCCTTTTTTTTGGTTTTTCGAGACAGGGTTTCTCTGTGTAGCTTTGCGCCTTTCCTGGAGCTCACTTGGTAGCCCAGGCTGGCCTCGAACTCACAGAGATCCGCCTGCCTCTGCCTCCCGAGTGCTGGGATTAAAGGCGTGCGCCACCAACGCCCAGCTTGAGAACAGCCTTTTTTTTAACTGACCAGGCAGGACAGTTTTCACAGGATGTCTTGGGGGTGGAGTCAACCAGGGGTTGACTTGGGGCCCAGGGTTCTACTGTCCTGCTCTGTGATTGGTTGGTTTCACAAGTCAGTTGGCCAGGGGCAGAGATGGCTCTGATTTGAGCCAAACTGTGTTTCTTTCACTGGCCTTATCTGAGCCATCTTTCCCTAGTTCTGGGCTCTAGGGTCAGTGTGGGTTTCTTCAGCCAGCCCCTTTTCCCTACAGTGAGTACATAGGTATAGCTTCTAAGAACTGGGAAAAAGCATCAATTAATGTATCAAAATCATAATCAAGTTCATGATTGTGTAAGTGAGCACCATGAAACCACTGAACTAGAACACTCTGTGGGTATAAAAACAGTCTTTTTTTTTTTTGGCTGGGGGAGACAAATTGCCAGGCAGTCTAACAAGAGTAGAGAACATAGACCAACTGGAAGAGCAAATAGGCTTTTTGGGGCTCCTGAATGCTTAAGAGCAGATTCCTTCCTCCTGGAAAATTTTTCCATGTCGTGGATAAAACAGGGTCATCGGGCTTGCTATCTGGGAGGGAGTCTGTACCTGTTGTAATCAGGCCAGTTTAGGAAAGCAGATATATTTTTGCCTGTGGCAGATAGCCATTTATGGAGGAACAAAGAAACTGCTGTTATCTGATAAGCAAGGTTTCTGAGGAATGCTGGGGGTTAAGTTTCTGTTTCCTCATGGTGATCTGCTCAAACTAAGCTTTGGTAGCCATTTTATGGTACTGACATCTACACAGAATTCTTAGAGGCCTGCATTATGACCTAACATTCCAGCCTATTGTTGATGAGAAGGGCCAGGAAGAGCCAGATCCCTAGCTGCTACTGGCTGAGCAGGAGTGTTGACAGGGAGGTCTTTGGAAAGCTGGAACATTAGTCAAAGGTGGGGAGTCAGGAAGGAAGGAGATGGTAGGAGAACTGAGGAAATTCTTTCAGAATCACATGGTTCACTGACCCTTGGGTTATTTCACTAACTGTTTCCTGAAACAAGTTCTAAAGGGACAGGGAACATTTATTGTTATGACACAGGGTTAAGGTTAGGGTTAGGGCCTAGCTGGAGTAAGAGTCAATGCCCCAGAGGGGACCATAGTAAGAATATCACACTGGAGTCATCCCCTGAAGGCGGTAGTTTGTAAACCAACTCATGTAAGTTCTTTTTATCTTCTTTTCTACTTGATCAGATTAACTTAATGTAGTATCAATATTGTTCATTGAGGAAGAGACAGTGAGACTCCCTTTTCAGTGGTCAGAAAGTTGAGGGCGTCCTGATTTTGTAGGACCACTGAGGCTAGGGGGGTGATCTGGTTTTGGAGCAGTTGTAAGACTGAGGTTGGTTCCTGGATGGAGTGGATATTTGCTAGGATAGATATACTATGTCCCACGCTCCTGGGGACAGGCCTCTAGCCACTACTGAAGCTTTCCAACTTATTTAAATTATGACCAGGAGGGTCCCAGCTCACTATCATCTGTGTATGAACTGGAGAAGAGTAAAAATGTCTTGCTCAGTGTAGAGGGTGAGTTGAGGAAGTACTAAAGCGGGGATGCATGGGACAAGGATTAATGTATCCCTGCATTGAGATTGGAACAGCACCAGAGAAAGGTTTCTTCTAGGGCTAGTTAGGATTTTGATATTAAGGTATTAACATCCGGACAAGAGGAGAATGAGGGCAAGGTGGTAAAGGTTACTGAAAAGGCAATAGGCTGGTGTTTCTAGAGGATAAGAAGGTACTGGCAGAGATGAGAAGAGGAAATGGTTTCAGGTTGCAGAATGTGAAGTCTAGAGTTACATTTGTGAGGGAAATAGCCACCACAAGGAATTGTTACAAGGGAGCAAAAGGGAAACATGAGGTTGCATTGAGGGACTCATCAGTACTTCTGTAAATGTAGAACAGTCTTGGGGAGTCATTTAGGATGGCCATCTATGAGGTGAGATCAAAGGAGATGTCCTGATCTTGGAGAGTTCTGAGCTTAAGTTGGATGCTGATTGTTATGTAGCCTGCACTATGGCACCAACAGGAGTGGGCAGAGCCTTTTTGAGAGCTATAAAATTTTAATTTTTCCTCTGGTGGAAGGCCCAAATCATTCAAAATAAATATAGGTGAACCCTTCAATCCCTGGGCCCATTTGCCATCCTGGGGGTCTTGGATAGTGAAGATGACTATGTCCCTTTCAGGGCCTAGTTTGAGGTAGAGTTGTGGGGGGGGGG
>CABHPP010068784.1:0-20580 GCA_902168425.1 Peromyscus attwateri | reverse complement strand
CCAGCTGGGTGGTGGTGGTGCATGCCTTTAATCCCAGCACTCAGGAGGCAGAGCCAGGCAATGTTACCTGCTGCTGCCAAGCATGCACCTCTAGCCTCATGGCTGTGCCCTGTGATTGGTTGACTGAGGAAGAAAAGACTAGGGCCTGGTTTATTTATGGTTCTGTACCTTATGCAGGCACCCAGAAGTAGACAACTGCAGCGTTACCACACTGTTCTGGGACAACCCTGAAAGACAGTGGTGAAGGGAAATTTTCACAATGGGCAAACCTTCAGGCAATACACATAGCCATACATATTGTTTGGAAGGAGAAATGGCCAGATGTTCAGTTGGTCACTGATTCATGGGTTGTAGCCAGTGGATTGGCTAAATGGTCAGGAACTTGGAAAGAGCATGATTAGAAAATTGGTGAGAAAGACATTTGGGGAAGAAGTATGTGGATCGATCTTTCCAAATGGGCAAAGAATGTGAAGATACTTGTGTCCCATGTAAACTGTCATCAAAAGGTGGTTTCAGCTGAGGAGGAGTTCAGTAATCAAGTAGATGAGATGATTTGTTCTATAGACAGTCAGCCCCTTTCCCCAGCCATTCTGGTCATTGACCAGAGGACCATGAACAAAGTGGCCATGGTGGCAGAGATGGGGTTATGCATGGGCTTGACAACGTGGACTGTCACTCACCAAGGCTGACCTCACTACAGCTGCTGCTGAGTGCCAGATCTGCCAATAGTAGAGACTAACCCTGAGCCCCAGATAGGGCACCATTCCCTGGGGTGTGCAGCCAGCGACCTGGTGGCTGGTTGACTATATTGGACTGCTTCCTCTGGAAAAGACAACACTTTGTCCTTACTGGAGTAGATTTTTATCCTGATTATGCCTTTGCCTTTCCTACATGGAATGCTTCTGCCAAAACTACCATCCATGGACTTATAGAATGCCTTATCTGCCATCATAGAACTCCACATAGTATTGCTTCTGACCAAGGAACTCACTTCACAGCCAGAGAAGTGCTGACAGTGGGCCCATGATCCTGGAATCCACTGATCTCACCATGTTCCCACTGTCCTGAAGCAGCTGGCCTGGTGGAATGATGGAAGGGCCATTTGAAGATCAAGTTACAGCACCGAGTAGGTGGCAGCAGCCTGAGGGCTGGGGCAGGGTTTCCCAGAAAACGGTATATGCTTGGACTCAGTGTCCACTGTATGGTATGTTTCTCCCAGAACAAGGATCCATAGGTCCAGGAATCAAGGGGTGGAAAAAGGAGTAGTTCCACTCATTATCACCCCCAGTGATCCATTAGGAAAGTTTTTGCTTCCTGTTTCTTTGGCCTTAAATTCTGCTGCAATAGAAGTTTTGGTTCCAGAGTTGGGAGTGCTCCTTCCAGGAGCCACAACAAACATTCCATTAAAATGGAAGCTCAGACTTCTCTCTGGCCACTTTGGCTTCTAATGTCCTTAAAGGAATAACAGTGTTAAGAGGGGTGATTGATCCAGGTTACCATGGGGAAATTGAGTTGCTTCTCCACAATTGAGGTAAGAAAGATTATGTCTGGAGTACAGGAGATCCCTTAGGGCATCTGTTGGTGCTACCACATCCTGTGATTAACGTCAATGGGAAACTGCAACAATCTAATCCAGGCAGGATAACAAAGGACACAGATCCTTCAAGAATAAAGGTATTGGTCACTCCTCCAGGAAAAGAGCCAAGACATGCTGAGGTTCTTGCTGAAAGTGGAGGAAATGTGGAATGGGTAGTAGAGGAAGATAGTTAAAAATACCAGCTAAGGCCCCGAGACCAGTTTCAGAACTGATTATAATTGACATGAGTGTTTCTGTGATATTTGGTTAAGAATGTGTTTGTATAGATATTTGTGTTTTCTTTCCTATTTATCGTATAATGGAACATTAATTAAGAGAATATTGGTGGTTTTCCCATTTGTTTCAGTAGATTTTCTTTGGGACTAAGGAGAAATAGCTCAGTGGCAGAGCACTTATATAATACACAGAGCCTGTTCACACTAGAGAGATGGCTTGGGGTTTAGAGAACTGACTGTTCTTCCAGAGGACTCAAGTTCAATTCTCAGCCCCTAAATGGCGGCTCACAACCATCTATAACTCCAGGCCCAGAAAATCAGATACCCTCTCTGGCTTCCAAGGACATATTGGTAGACAAAACACTTATACACATTATTTTTTTTTCTTTTTTCTTTTTTTTTTTTCTTTTGAGACAGGGTTTCTCTGTGTTGTTTTTGGTGCCTCTCCTGCATCTCGATCTGTAAACCAGGCTGGCCTCGAACTCACAGAGATCCGCCTGGCTCTGCCTCTCAAGTTCTGGGATTAAAGGCGTGTGCCACCACCGCCCAGCCACACATTATTTTTTAAAAAGTAAAATGGCGGGGCTGAAGAAATGGCTCAGGGGTTAAGAGCACACTGACTGCTCTTCCAGAGGACCTGAGTTCAATTCCCAGCAACCACATGGTGGCTCACAACCATCTGTAATTTGATCTGGTGCCCTCTTCTGGCATGTAGGGGAGAACATTATATACATAATAAATAAACCTTTAAAAAAAAAAAAGTAAAATGAAACAAAACCAATAAAGCCCTGTGTTCAACTCCTAGTAATGTAAGTAATAAATATATAAATCTGGTCTTCTTTGAGTTCTTTCAGCACGTTTTGCATTGTATTTATTTGTTGTGTGTGTGTGTGTGTGTGTGTGTGTGTGTGTGTGTGTGTGTGTGTGGTCCCAGGTGCCACCATGTTCATGTGGCGTCAGAGTACAGCTTGTGGGAGTCAGTTCTCTCTTTCTATCATGTAGGTCGTAAGGATTGAACTCTTAGATCATCAGTGTTAGATTTCTGATGCTTTTTTTTTTTTTTTTTTTGGTTTTTGAAGACAAGGTTTCACTGTGTAACTTTGGAACTCATCTGTAGACCAAGCTGGCCTTGAACTCACAGAGATCAGCCTGCCTCTACCTCTGAGTGCTGGGATTAAAGGAATGCACCACCACCGCCCGGCTGATGTGAGGACTTTTGGGGACAGTTTTTCAACTTACCTCAAAGGCTCTACCAGACCTCCTAGCACCAGCCGTTTCTCCGAGGGCCTCTGCCCTGGAGTGCTGGGACTAAAGGTGTGCGCCACCACTGCCTGGGGTGTTGTGCAGTTTTCAGTGCGCTGTTGTTTGCCTCTTTAGTTTACTCTCAAGGAGTTTATTCTTCTGAATGTTATCATGCATTACAATATAGTATTGGTTTCCTTTTTGAATTGTTTATTGCTTCTGTGTAGAAATACAAGTTGTGTGTGTGTTGACTTTGTATCCTACAATATTAATGAATTTGTTTCTTTCTTTTTTAATAACTCAATGTTTTTATTACTTTTAAATTCATGTGTAAACTTGTTTCTTACCTCTAATAGTTATGTGAAGCCTTTAGTTTTTTGTTTTTTTTTTTTTAAACAAGATCATGTCATTTTGCAATGGGGATAATTGTACTTACTCTTTTCTGATTTGGAGACCTGTGATTCTTGTTCTTGCCTGACTGCTCTGGTGAGGATTTCAGCACTACACTGAGTGGAAGGTTCTCCTGTCTTGTTCCTGGAGCAGTTTTCAGTTTTACAGCATTGAATGTGATGTTAGGTATGAACATTTTGTAGATATCTTGAAGAAGTTTCCTTCTATCCCTAGCTTTTTAAGCCTTTTTTTCCAATAAGACTTGAATTTTATCAAATAGTTTTTCTTTATGAAAGAGATAGTCTTTTGCTTTTTCTCTTTCCCTCTCTGTTTTGATTTATTTCCTATGTTGAACTGGCCTTGCTCTCTCTCTCTCCAGGAACAGTCCCATTTTGTTACGGTGAATGATTCTTTTAATGGGAAGCTGGATTCATTTTGTTAGTAGTTTGCATTGGTGTGCAGAAGGCATATAAAGGTTTCTTTCATGTCCTTATCTCATTTTAGTATCAGATCGATACTTTGGTAGAGGAGCTGAGAGACAACTCAGCAGTTAAGAACACTTGCTGCTTTGCAGGGGACCCAGGTTTGGTTCCCAGCACCCACATGGTGGCTAACAACCATCTATGACTCCTGTTCTAGGGGATCTGACACCTCCTTCTGGCCTTCACAAGCATCAGGCACACACATGGTACATAAACATATATGCAGGCAAAATATCCATGCACATAAAACAAATTTAAGGGTTTGGAATGGCTTAGCAGTTAAGAGCACTGGCTGCTTTTCCAGAGGACACAGGTTCACTTCTCAACACCCACATGGCAGCTCATAATTGTCTGTAGCTCCAGGTTCAGGGAATCCGACACCTTCACATAGACATACATGCAGACAGAACACGAGTGCGTGTAAAATAAACAAAAAGGTTTTAATTAAATGTTTGGTAGCATTCATCATTTAGGTCATGTATTCTTGCCTTTCTCTGTTGAAAGGTGATCTAGGTAGCAAAGTCTGCTGCGTGGCTTAAGGTCACAGAGCCAAAAAGTAAAGCTAAGGACTGGGGTTGTTTGTTTGTTTCTTTCTTTCTCTTTTTTTATTTTTCATTTATTTTCTTTGTCTTTGAGATGGGGGGGGGTCTCACTATGTAGCCTTAGATGGCCTGGAACTTGCTATGTAAACCAGGCTGGCCTCGAACACACGGAGATATGCCTGCCTCTGCCTCCCAGGTGCTAGGATTAAAAGTGTGCAACACACACTCAAAAAGGGATTATGTATCTTTTGGAGAAGAATGTCAACAGATGACTTCTCTGTTTGATGATGTAATCTTTGTTGTAAAGGAGGGTCTGAAATTGTACCCCCTCTCCCCCAGCACATACCTGTTTGTTCAGCTGGGTCTGGGACTGGGGGCTGCTGCAACCTGGCTGTGTGAGATGGCAGTAATGGAGACGGTCCAGAGCTGAGGCCTCGGCCTTTATTCCTCTCCCTACCCTGGTCTGGAAAAGGCTCCTTGGGAGACAGGATACTTTTAATCCTCTGTGTTTCAGAGGAGGCCCGAGGCTGCTCTTTGTCTAGGCTTTACCAATGATGCTCTAGCTCCAACTCTTCCGAGGATACCTGGCACACCTCAGTCTCATGTTCATGTGGAGAAGATGAAAGTCACTCATCATGGTGGAGTCCCAACTTTAGCAGACTTTTAAATTCTTAGAGCTGAATAATAACTTAAAAAACACTATGTAGTAAAATATATAAAGTGTAAAGTAGGCTTTATAGGAAAATACATAGCCCTTTAAAGACTCCATAAAAAAAACCCAAATTAGATACATTTCTAATTTAAGGAACAAAGAAGAAATCCATAGAAAGTAGAGTACAACTATTTGGATAGGATCTGAGGTGGATGAGATTGTAGCAAGCAAGAGGGCGGTGGGCAGGTCAGATCCTCACGGAACTTGATAAATGAAAAATGGGCCTCAGGGAAGCCCTACTACACCAGCAGCCGCACACTTGTGAAATTAGCAGATGAAGCTTTGAGATTGATTCCCGTTCACCTTGGAGTTGAGCTGTTTGGAGAAGACCCATCTAAAGACTTTTTTCTGTCCTCTGTTTACTCAGGACTTGTTTTTTAAATATACCTGGAATAACTTTTTGCACTTCCAAGTGGAACTATGCATAGCCGCGATTCTTTCCCATGCTGCCCGGGAGGAGCAGGCAGAAGCCAGTGGATCGGATGGCAAGGTGGAGCCTCTGCAGGGGAGTGGAGATGGGATTGGGAAGCTGGAGACCCCCCAGTCCATCACCAGCCTTCCTGAGAACACGATGGTGACCCATGTAAGTCCAGGGCCCTTCTTCCTTCACTGTCAGCTGAGCCAGCACTTCCCAGGCTCTGGGGTGTCTCCTCTCACCCTCGTGGGTCAGAGGTGCTACTCGCGAGAACACAAAATTGTGAAGAAATGTTCAGGTGTGACAGGCTCAGAGTTGGAGACAGAGAAGGCAAGCCAGCATTTGCAAAGATGATCCTGTGGTTATGGGTAGTGGCTCTAGGCAGGCAGCCACCTGGACATTGCTCCCCCTGTGTGGCTGTGCTCACAAGCAGCCCCCCACTCTGTTCAATCCACCTTTATAAGTAAACACAAGGGGAAATCCAAGTGTTAAATTGTCATGAGAAAGCTTTCTGGAACTTTGGACCTCCTAGAAGCCAGGTGCACCAGCTTTCTCTGTGAATTCCCGTATTCTTCATAGGATGACCATACAGTTGTTCACCCTGCCCCTTCACCTGGGTCGGTCACCCTAGGGCTAAGAGCCTGCAACTCAGCCTCTTTTTTGACAGCAGCATTTAATATTGTCCCTGGTAGAGAGCAGCCCTAATGGACGTTTGCCAGGGAAGAAAGGGAGAAAATAACTTGGGATCATAAGCTGTACCTGAGCTGTACCCACCGTGACTGCTGCCCAGTTCTGCAGTGATAAAGGACATTCTGGACCATACTACAGGGCTGACAAGAGGGCAGAAACTTGAGAAAGGGTTCCTGGGTCTCTGTTCAGAGGCCTCATAGACAGCAGTGCTTGATTGGGTTTAGAAAGTCTCAATGCTACTTGCTTGGGGTAGGTATCTTGGCAACCTGTGTGCAGACTGACCTAGCAGGAGCTAATATGGATAAGATGCATTCAGTCTGGCCCACAGTTTATGGCCCAGTGAATAAACAGCCATGAGACAAGTGATTGCAGCATCAAGAGCTACATGGGGACAGAGAGTACTGTTGGGGGGGGGTGTGCATTAGACCAACAGAGACCCCCAGATAGTGACGGTGAAGGTGTGAGTTGGGATCTGTAACCGACATCCTATATACAAGAAAACAGCCTGTGTATGGGAGAAGAAAATGCTAAGGGCCCCAGAGAGCTGATGGGAGAGTGGCCAGAGGTGCAGGTGGAGGCCCACAGGAGGGGAGGTAGAAGACATTCTAGCATGTTGGAGGAGCATAGACTGTCCTTTACTGTATTTACTGGTCTTCATTCTCAGGGCGTTCAATAGCATGAGACTTGGAGCCCTTGAGCATCAGTGATGTCATGGCCACAGGGTCTTCAGTGCTGATTTGCCAGCTCACTACCTGCAGCACCTAGGAGGCAGTGTGAACCCTGGGCTCCCACTCACACTGCTTGCCGCTCTGCTCTCACAGCTGTTCCAGAAGTGCTGCCTGGTACAGAGGATCCTGGAAGCCTGGGAAGCCAATGACAACACACAGTAAGGACCCTGAGGAACCCCCTTGGCCAGTTAGGGATGCAGAGATGCATCTCACCAGGATGTTGGATACGGCAAGACTCCAGGCTCCATGTCAGGCATCAGCAGTGTGTAACAAAGATATGTGCCTGGGACTATTCTAGAAGGGATCTTGCTACTGGGTAAACAGCAATAAGGGCTTCCCAGGAAGGAGGATACAGGCAGGCATGGAGAGTGGCATGTTGAGTGATGGATGGCTGGGCCACACAGTGTAGGTAGGTAACCCTCCCCAACCTATCTTGCTTGGACTTTGTTTTGGTTTGGTTTTTTGAGACAGGGTTTCTCTGTGTACCCCTGTCTATCCTGAAACTCACTTTGTAGACCAGGCTGGCCTTGAACTCACAGAGATCTGCCTGCCTCTGCCTCCGAGTACTAGGATTAAAGGTGTGAGCCATCACCGCCCAGCCTTGCTTGGACTTTGTGAATCAATCAATCAATCTCTCTCTCTCTCTCTCTCTCTCTCTCTCTCTCTCTCTCTCTCTCTCTCTCTTTAAAGATTTTTTTTTTCTTTTAATTTTTTCCCCAGTGACAGGGTCTCATTATATAGCTTTGGCTATCCTGGAATTTACCACATAACCAGATTGGCCTAAAACTGAGAGATCCATCCACCTGCTATTGCCTCCCAAATTCTGGGATTAAAGGCATGTACCACCACAACCAGCCACTGTTTTGGTTTTTTTGAAAGAGTGTCTTGCTATATATCCCAGGCTGGCCTGGAACTTCTTATACTGCTACCTCAGCTTCCCATGTGCTGGCCGCCACCATTCTTTTCTCTTTTATTTTAAAATTATTATTTTATGTGTGAGGGTTTTGCCTCATGTTTTTTTGTGCACTATGAATGTATGCCTGGTACCCTCAGAGGCCACACGATGGCATTGGATCCCCTAGAACTGGAGTTACTGGTGATTGTGAGCTGCCCTGTGGTGGGAATCAAACCCAGGTCCTCTGGAAGAGCAGCCAGTGCTCGTAACTACTGAGCCGTCTCTAACACTCTGGATCTTACTAAACTCGGAGCACACTTTGTTGGGACTTGTGCACAGGGTGCAGTTTAGCTTTCCTGCATCTTCTGGCTGAACCTTCTCTCCACTCAGAAACAATGCTCTATGTTTTTCAGGAGTCGGTGGTCACCCTCATTCATTTATTGTCCTGCTGAGAACAGGTGGGCTCTAGGCAGTGTTGGGCAGGGCTCATGGGAGCCCAGAGGGATCTGAGTACAGTTGTGGAACTGTCACTCAGGGCCTGTGTGGTGCACAAGTAGAGGCTAGACCAGCTCACTTGTGGAGGCCCCACCCAGCTCCAACGGTGGGCAGTGTCCTAAAAGCAGTGTGCCCAGCACAAGCTGTACTGCCATCAGTCCTGACTCAGCTCCTCTTTCATGCTACTCTGGTAGAACGTGGGCCAACTCTAGATCTTTGTGTCTCCATCTTCATGTCCATAAATGGGTCATGAAGTAAGCTGTCTCGTTAGTGTTTCTTGTCTGACAGGGGAGCTGGGGCTGATCTTAATGCATACCAGACGATCGATAATCTGCAGTATCCTAGAGGCTGGCTGTTGGTTAGGCACCGACTGGTCAGGTTGTTCCCCCACAGTTAAGCTGGGGTGACAGCTGCAGAGAAGCCAAAGGCTTAGGCTACAGGTGACAGTGGAGATGAGCTTCAGAAAGCCTGTTAGTGGCCCTCCCAGTGAGAATGGGCAGAGCTGGACTGAGTGACCACCATGATAGTTCATTTTACTTTCAGGGCAGCAGGTGGCATGAGACGTGGGAATATGGGTCACCTCACACGGATCGCCAATGCAGTTGTACAGAACCTGGAGCAGGGCCCAGTGCAGACCCATATCAGTGAAGTCATCCGAGGTGAGCCCACTACTTCCCTCTCCCTCTGCCCTGTGTCCTTAGCAGTGAAAACTACACTGATAGGGGACAAACCATGCAGCCTTCTTTGTCATCTCAATATAAGCTGGATGTTCTCTTCATGGAGCAGACATCTGTAGAGTATAGGAGATTCAGCCTGCCAAGGACGGGCTCCAGTGCTGGGCTTAGTAGCCAAGAACCACCTTCTAGGCTCTCTTGTGCTCAGGGGCTGCCCAGAGCTGTGCCCAGAGCTGTGCCTTCACTAGAGACCCTGGCCCACCTTCCTGCTTTGTTTTCAACTCCTGCAATTTGGAGGGCCTTCCTAGTATGCACATCTGGAGACCATCAGTGTAGGTGATAGCCTGCCCCTAGAAGCAGGTGGTAGGCACCAAGACTGGAACCCTGAGCCCTACAGGGTGGGCAGTACCATTCTGGGTCCCAAGCAGAACATCAGAGCCCCTGCCCTCAGCCATGGTGCCCGCTGCTCTGTGCCCCCTCAAGCAGGGCACTCCTTTCTGACCTTTCATGTCCTGAGCACAGGATGGCTCTGTGATCACATTCTCATCCTTATATCATATACTCTCTCATTTGACCTAAGTGCATGAGTGAGGGGGTACTGGGTGAGGGAAGGAGAGGTTACCAGCAAGCCTGGATAAGGCATACCAGATCCCCTGCAGCCTGGTCAGGATTGACAGACAGGTAGCCTCAGAGATGTCTAGGAACTAGTTTGTGCATGGGCGAGATTAATTCTTGCTCAACACCCTGAGTTGGCTGGTGGGGAGCTGTCTTGGGAAGGTGAAAAGATAGTTTTGCTGCACTAGAGATAACTATGGGTCCTGTGCACATTTGTGGCGGAGGAGGGGTGAGCTCCTTGTTTGGCCCCATGGCCCCTTTGTGCAATATCTCCCCAACAGGTGTAGAGTAAGGAAGCGCCAGGTGGTCCTGCCCATGCCCCAGGACCAGAGGAATTTCTTTTTCTGTGGTATCTCAGGCCATCTGCCTGTCTACTAGTTCTACTTCTTCCTAGTTATACTTCAGTAGTCTCTGGTGAAGTCGTATTTGCTGGTCCATCATCACATGATAAGGAAGTGGCAACAGTGAGCAAGCTGGGGGTGGCTCTCTTGTAGCTAGAAGAGAAAAACAAATGGGAGTGGAGGCCAGGATAGGACAGTTTAGGGAGGTGAGGGGTGAGCAGAAAGCTCGTTTCCGGATCAGGCCCAGGCTGTAGACCACATTCCAGACTATAAGGAGTACAGTAGGAGGGGCTGCTGCTTTAGATCCTTGGGATGTAAACACACACCAGCAGGTAGACTCAGAATTCTCATGCCACCAGGTGTGATTGCATATGCTTTTGATCCCACTACTCGGGGGAGGGGGGTGCAGAGACAGGTAGATCTCTAGGAGTTTGAGGCCTGCCTGGCTTACATATTGAGTTCCAGGATAGCCAGTTATATGGTGAAACCCTGTCTCAAAAACAAACAAACAAACAAACAAAAAATTGGATAAACTCAGTCTTGAAAAAACAAAAAAACCAACCAAACAAACAAACTGGGCAGTGGTGGCACACACCTTTAATCTCAGCACTAGGGAGGCAGAGGCAGGTGGATCTCTGAGTTCAAGGTCAGCCTATACTATAGATCGAGTTCCAGGACAGCCAGGACTACACAGAGAAAAAAAAACCTGTCTTGAAAAAACAGCCAACCAACGAAACAAAAAAGAAAATATATTGTCAATATATTAAATTTATTTTTATGAATTGCGAGTAAGTAAATAAATGAAGCAACAACTCTCATGTCCCTGAGATCTTTGTAAAAGCTAGAAGGTGAGCATTGACCTTTGGGTTGCTATAGTCTCAGGCCCTGCAGGACATCTGCCTCCCCTTTGTTGTGTGGGCTTACTTCCCCTGTTTGCCTCAAGTGGACTGGTCATCGAAGCATAGCTTGTCCCTCACTGGACCAGCATTTGCCTGCTAGGGCTCCTGAGTGCCCTGCCCTGTCTGCACACATCCCAAGGACTTACAAGGTAGCACTTATCTTGCAGGGCTCCCTGCAGATTGCCGTGGGCGATGGGAGAGCTTTGTGGAAGAAACCCTGATGGAGACCAACCGCAGGAACACTGTGGACCTGGTGAGGAAGCTGGGGCTACTGCCATGGCAGGGCTGCAGCTAGGACCACTGACAGTCCCACATGCCCCCTGCAGCCCAGGGGGAGGAGGGAAGCACAAGGGCAGTACGATGACTGGGCACTCAGTCCAGCCTTTGGCCTGCGGTCTGTGCATGACCTTGGCAGTGTCACACCAGAGCTGGCTCTCTCAGGATCTCTTTGCAAAGCTGGTGTTATCTCTCAATCTCCTCCCTCCCACAGCTATAGCTTATTTGTGAAGGACTCTTTATGCTTGGGACCCAGGGTATTACCTGGGTCAGGGAGGCTAGGCTTTCTTTCATGAGGCTTTGGCCTCTCTTGGCATCTCTTTGCAGTAAGCTGCACAGGCCCACAAGTACCAGGGGGTTGGTGGTATGGGAGGGTGCTGGGGAGAGACCCAGGCTGGGCTGGGTGGGTCTGGGCTCTGGCTGGAATGGACTGGGTGGGGTCTGGCTAGCTCACATGCCCACCCCATCTGGCCTGTGTTTTAGGTGAGCACTCACCACCTTCACTCCTCAAGTGAGGACGAGGACATTGAGGGTACTTTCCCTAACGAGCTGTCCCTTCAGCAGGTGAGGGCATGGCCGGCACTCTGCACCCTGCCGGGCCCTTCCGGAGCCTGTGTCCTTGGTAGTGCTTAGTTCCCATGACATTGCCTAGCAAAAAGAAAAACTTAACTCATCCCCAAGCATATCTGGGGGAGAGGGAGGCCTGGGGGGACACCCCCAAAGTCACATCACCTTGGTGAGACTCCTGGGGACACTGAGCTTGAAAGTTGAGTAAGGAGGTGTTCTTCTGTACACAACTGCTCAGCCACTCTGAATATTCAGCCTACGGGAAAATTCACTGCCTGCTTCTGAGCACTAGAGCTCGGGCTTCCAAGGAGCAGCCTCCAGAGCTCCAGCTTGTTCTATAACAGCGTCCTCTCCTCCCAGGCCTTCTCTGAGTACCAGATCCAGCAGATGACAGCCAACTTTGTGGATCAGTTTGGCTTCAATGATGAGGAATTTGCAGACCAGGATGACAACATCAAGTGAGTGCAGACATCAGGAAGGCGCAGGCTCTAGGCTAGCGATTCCTCTTCCCTAAGCTCCAAGTGATCTCACCAGGAATGAGGTCCACTGTCCCTGAGGAGATAGTGAATGTCCCACCTACTGTCTGAGGGCAACCAGGCCCACTGGACCAGAGAAGGTACTGAGGGACCTTGTTCTTGCAGTGCCCCATTTGACCGGATTGCAGAGATCAACTTCAACATTGAAGCCGATGAGGACAGTGTGAGTGATGGGGGCTGCTGCAGGGCCGCAGGGCATAACATCATTTTATTCCCCTTGCTCAGGTAGCTCAAGCTATGCCCACAACTTGGTCCTTGTCACAGGTGCATGAGACCATGGGGGTCCTGGCCAGTATATTTGTGTCAGGACTGGGAGGCAGGGCAGCCTTCCATGGGAGTTGAGAGCAAAGCTTCCCTCCTTGCCTCCTTCCATACTGTCTTGTCAGCCTTGTTCTGTGAGCTGAGCCCCTCTGGGAGTCATTTGGGACCAAGGCTTCCCCAGGTTCTGCAGAAACCAGCTCCTATTCCATCTTACAGCCTAGTGCAGCTCTGTTTGAAGCCTGCTGTAGTGATCGAATCCAGCCCTTTGATGATGAGGAGGAAGAAGACATCTGGGAGGATGAGGAGACTCGATGCACTGCCCGGGTGATGGCCAGAGCCAGGTGTGGGGTTCACATATTCTCTCAAAGCCTCCACCAGTGGGAAGCAGGCACAAGATTGAGCACTGGATATCCAGCTACTGTTAAAGTTCTGATACCCAGAGAGGCAGTGACCCTTCCTGAAGAGACCAGAGCTTAGAAGATGGTGGGAGCCAAGCACTGCTTATCTGGATACCCTGTGCCCAACCTTCCCTGGCACCAATTCCTGAGCTACCACCAGCATTGGGCATCTAACCAAGGCTTACCAGGCATCTACTACCTTTGTGTTTGCCCAGGTTTGGAGCCCCTCATGTCTCAGAAAATTACTCAAAGAATGCCCTGGAGCATGGAGGCCAGGACAGGAAGGCTGGCTTAGCAGCAGCTAGGAATATGCCTGGATTGGCCACTCCTTCATCTCCTACACAGAAAGAAGGTCCTCGCTCAGAGAGTGATTCAGAAGGTAATACCTGAAGATCCAGCAAGGGACATGGGTATTGGGGACAGGTGATCTGACTTGTATGTCTTAGGAGCTCCCTTTGGAGCCATTGTGTTTCCAGCTGTCGATGACCTACTTCCCCATCTACATATGGTTTCGTGAAATGTTCTGGGAGGTCCGACCATCATGGGTAGGGTTCTTCTCTACATGGAATCAAGAGCAAGGTGTTCTTACTCCCTTCTGTTGTGGTACCTGTATCCTGCATCTGCATTTGCACAGCTGGCATCAATTGTCATTGTTAGGGAAGGCATACCCCCATGTAATCTGTATGCTGTTGCTTGCCACCCCTCCGATGTACTCAGTAGCATAGCCTACCCCATCTACTACCTCTTAAGAGACCCCTTTTATTGCTTCTGCTTTGGGGTGCTGAGATACTCAGGACATGAGCAAGAAGCCAGCTTTCTGTTAGGAGCTGCCAGCACCCTAGCTGGGGCTGACAAGAAGCTGCAAGGCCAAGGGCAAGAACACCCACAGTAGGGCTACCCATGCCGAGGCCAAGGAGAGAGCAGAGTGCCTGTGACCTCCGGCGGGACAGTACCTACTTTGTACCATCAGCCAGATGGGGCCTCTCGGGTACCTTGTGAAGCACCACACAGCTAGCACTGATGCCCATACATGTGGATAATCTATCAGAACCCTCGAGGCCCTGGCACCCAAGCGTTCCAGGGTCTGAGGCCATACTACCCTCTGCAGGGGGCCAGTAGGTACCAGGATGTCCTGCTATCTCTGACACTTCAGACAGAGAGGGCTCCTCTGGGGTTTCTTTTTTTTTAAAGATTTATTTACTATGTATACAGTGTTCTGCCTGCATATATGGCTGCAGGCCAGAAGAGGGCACCAGATCTCATTACAGATGGTTGTGAGCCACCATGTGGTTGTTGGGTATTGAACTCAGGACCTTTGGAAGAGCAGTCAGTACTCTTAACTGCTAAGCCATCTCTCCAGCCCTCCTCTGGGGTTTCTTAACTGGGAGCATCTTGTATTCCTGTTGAGCTCTGCTGATCCCTCTACCAATTTCCATGTGATGCTGCTTCTCCCTTGTCTATGACATCCTGGGCCTGCCTATTTATGACTGCTGTATCTCCCCCTGGCAGGTACTACATGGACAGCAGTTTTTGATGAGCCAGTGAACCCGATGTCTGCAGCCCCAGGAGCTGCGAGGGATGTGGGGTCTAGTGTATGGACAGCTGGTCCCTCAGCTCCGGAAGAGAAAGGCTGGGCCAAATTCACCGACTTCCAGCCTTTCTGCTGGTAACAAACACATCAGCATGTAGAGCGATGCCTGTTGGGTGTCAGGACCAATGTTGCCCTGTGGGCTCAGTTTGTCCCCATCTTCTTTTGTAGCTCTGAGTCAGGGCCCCGGTGCAGCTCTCCTGTGGATATGGGCCACAGCCATGCTGAGGGTGGCCAGAGTCCAGGCCCAGAGAAAGCCTGTGAGTAGCAGCAGCTCGGACACCTGCCCTGACTAGTTCCCAGGCCTAAAATGCAAGGCCAGACCCCCTTGGGAAAATGGGAAATGGTCAAGGTCCTAGGTATGACCATGCCTTTGTGGTACTGGGGTCCATATATACTTGTGGGATTCGAGTTGTCATGTATAGATAGAGGTCTTCCAGCTTTAGGGGTACAGGGCAGGACAACATGGCCATTAGGCTGTCCTCAGAGCCAGGTCTGCACCCTTGAGTCACATTGTTAAGTATGTAGAGAGTCACTGATGGAAAGCCAACTGGGACATGATCAAAAAGTCCTTTGCCTCCATCTCCTCCTTCCTAGGCAACTAGACCAGGTTAGAGTAGGGACAGACAGCGGTCTCCTCAAGTGCCTTCCTCCTCTGAGAAGAGCACACATTACCCTATCATGTGGTGGGGGGGGGCAGTCCCCATGGAGGGCACATAGCAGTTCATGTGGTCCCTGTGAACAAGCAGGTGCACAGGTATGACACTCATGTGGCCAGTGTGAGCTCTTTCTGCCTCTCATGTTTCACCTGGCACATGCAAATTTGGGATCCCTCAGGCCGTGGTAGCTGTGCTCTCTGGCCCCTCTGCCCTCACAAATATCTCAGGATTCCTTTGTTTGCAGTTGGTCCTACCTCGCCTTGTGCCTGGAATGTGTGTGTCACCCGGAAGGCCCCACTGGTAGCCTCCGACAGCAGCTCCTCTGGGGGATCTGACAGTGAAGATGAGGGGAAGGCAGCTGGTGCTGTGGAAGCTGTGTGCACAAGCCATGGTGGAAAGGCCTCCTCCCCACTACCCAGGACAGAGGAGGCTGCTGTCAGCAGGTGTGAAGGGATGGCAAGTTTGCCTGGGGGCCCAGTGAATATTGTGTGGCTTATACGAGTCTCTGGTCCTGTAACCACTAAGAGCCAGGCTCAGTTGCCAGATCTCAGCTCTCTGAGAACGAGTAGCAGCTAGGCTGGAATCCCTTGCTGCTGCCCCAGTGGCTAATGATCCTGTGAAGCCATCTCTAGAAAGACAATGCCTCTTTATAAGGGGAAGGCTGGACTGAGGGTATGGGACTTCTTTGACAATAGTGCATGTTTTCTGTTTTAAGTAATTCAGAATAGAAGATAGAACCTGGATGTACTCAGAGCTCCCCAGAAACTTGAGAAGACAGCCTCTACTACAGAAGCCAGTTACGGAGAATACCTGTTTTCAGGCTCTGGGACTGGCTAACCTCCTTGTTGTCTAGGGTTGTTCTAGACAGTGAACAACCTTAACTTTCTATAGGGCAAACTCATGACTCTGGGGCTGGCCAACCCTCCTCTGCTGCCCGCTTTGTGGTAGGGCATGTGTGGACTTCAGTCAGGTGCCCTGCACACCCACAGTAGGATAAAGCTTTTCTCAGGGTTGAGGACTGGGTCTGTAGTATGAGCCCTAGTTGGGTGGTAGAAGCAACTTGCAGGTAGATAAGTCAAAGTTCCCTTGAGGAATCTGAAGAAAATAGGACGGTCATCCTCCTTGCAAAGAAGCCAGCCCCTCTAGCAAACCCAGTCCACGGTTGGTTTTTTGTTTTGTTTTCTGTTTTGAGTGGTTAAGATGAGAAGACAGGACCAAGGCATTCCAGGAGTGGGGCACTCACTCTCCAGAGGCTAAGTCCCTGGGGTCCATCAATGAACTGACATACCTCCTGGCATTCAGAGGCTAGAGAGCAGGTGTTGAGGCACAGGAGCATAAGGAGTTGCCTATTGACAGGATACTGGAGATGGCTTGCAGCTGTACAAAGGCAGGACTCCACCTAAGTTCAGGGTGTAGTGGAGGAACCCTGCCAGGAGACATGGTACTCATCTCACAAGGCTCTTGACTGCCCCACGTGTGGAAGGCTTTTGCAACTGCTCTGAATGAATATCACTCGTGGGCTTCCCAGTCTTGTCCCTGCCTACACTTCTTCCAAGTTGGTTCGTACCTGACAGGTGGGCATCAGCCATACTGCCTAGCACAAGTCCACCATTATGCATGCATGCATGTATGCATGCATGCAGGCCCTAGATCCCACCAACCCTACCTACTCCTGTACAAGCAGAGTAGGCCCTGCCTACCACGCTATGTGGTTCTGGAGGGTCCTCTGTGATATTGGGGCCCCCTCAGGTAAGCTGGGAGCTCAACCAGCTGGAATCCATGGTTGGTGTAACACAATGGTTCTCAACCTTCCTAATGCTGTGACCCTTTAATATACACAGTTTCTCATGTTGTGGTGACCCCAACCATAACATTATTTTCATAACTGTAACTTTGCTACTGTTATGAAGTCTAATTCTAAAGGGGTCACGACTCACAGGATGAGAACCACTATGTCCAGGTTGGGCTCATAGTTGAATATTCTGTACCCACAGCCCCTTGGCTGTGTATGCCCAAAGCTTATTGAGCCCCTGACCCTATATTCTAGAAACCCCAGGCAAGACATAGCCCTAAAGCCAATACTAAAAGATTTGCAGAAAAGTAGAGCCAAGACTTGGAGAGGGGCTCACATGGTCACTCATTTGGATGTGATGAAATTAACCAAAGGGAAAGCCTAGTCTAGAGCTCCTTGGATGAGAGTGCTCGTTTGGGACAGTCTTTATGTGTTCACATAAAGCCTCAAGTTCACAACCCTCCTGCCTCTATCTTTGTAGTGCTCCGATTACAGAGTACACCACCATGCCCATATAATAGCCTGTCTTAAAAATTTAGGATTACTGAGATTTTCAAGACCATAACGCTCCTTTCCTTAATCCTTCCTAGGGAACTACTTTAACCCTGTTGAAAAAGACAGGGTCATTCTGCAAAGTAAATTCTTTCCAAGGCCATTTTCAAAACTTGCTAGATGGCCGCATCACTGCCAGGTTTTATTCAGCCTTGAGGAGAACTCCCTCCCCCTCCCGTGTCCTGCATCTCATCTGAGCACTCCTACCTGGCTCAGACTACAGAGCTAGCTGTCTTTGTCTGCAGGCCAGTGGATCCATCTGCTACTTGGGGCTAGGCTGGGCTGGCCTTGGGTAGGAAGACCCTTAGTGCCTGTATAGTCCCTTCCCCGCCCCACCCCACTTTCTAACAAAGTCTTACTTCATAGCCCTGACTGGCCTGGTATCCTCTCTGTAGGCCAGGCTGACCTCAAACTCAGTGACCGGCTTACCTGTGCCTCCTAAGTTCAGGATTAAAGACGTGGACCATGCCCAGCCCTCTGGGACCCTTTTGATAGGGTCAAGGTGGAGTTGAATTGAAGCAGAAACATTGGGGCCTTCAGTAAACGAAGCTCTACAACTGTCAGGACTTGAGTGTTGCTTGTAGGGAGGATTCAGGTCATGGCAATCATGTAGCTTGTCCCACTGTTTGGGACTCAGGCCTCCAGAGCCATGTGGCTGTAGCTCCTGAGTCATCCCACAGAGGACAAGAGCAGAACGGAGCTGTGTGCTGCTCCCATGCCCTTTGCTGGATCAAGCCATTTTACTGGTCTGTTGGGTATATGACGTAGGCAGCAGTGAGGTTGGGCACCCATAACTGAAGCCTATCTGCCACACAGGGCTGAGTGTACGGACAGCACCGTGTTAGCCCCTGCCTGCCCTGCATCTGCAGAAGTGACTGTCAGTCCTGCTGTGGCCACCACAGCACCAAGCAAGGCAGGCCCTCCCACAGCCACCACAGCTGTCTCTCCCTCAGTGGCCACTGCAGTCCCCCCAGGGCCAGTCATGGCAGTAACCACAGCAGCCCCAGCCATAGTTGCCACCCTGGGGACAGTGACAAAGGACAGGTGAGTAGGTTGGCCAAAGAGGGTAGGGTGGGATTGGATGAACCCCAGGAACCCACATGCTTCCAACTCTGCCTTTCCCCATTTATGCAGGAAGACAGATGCCCTGCCAGAAGGAGCCGCCTTAAATGGTCCTGTGTAACTGCTGCCACCCAGCTGTGGCCCGCCCTGGTCAGGCTGCTTCCTGTATCAAGAAAACTACCTGGTGATGCAATTTTTTTTTTTTTTTAATTTAACTTTAAAATAAATGCTGCATTTGGTAAAGCTGGCAGTTGGAACCAGTTGGATGACCGAACTCACATCTCTCCTGCCTGCCCTTGGTCCCATTGGAAGACAGGATACACCTGGCCACCCCCGGGTCCAGGCCTTGGTATGGCAGTGAAGTCCCTGACATGCAGCTTCCTCCTGCAGGAGTTGGGGAGGAACAAGATCTGAAGCGCCAGCGTCAACAGAGGGCGGGAAGGGGTGGATCTCCAGGATCTGGTTTCACCTGTATTTTGTAACGCATGGAGGAAAAGCCGTTCTTTTGCACTTTGTACCCAGCTACAGTACAGGGTCTCCCTTGGCTCAGGGCAGACGCAAAGGCCTGAGTTGGAGAGACCTGATCCCCACAAATGCATGGGGGTCTGGCATTAGTTTGGCCACATGAGGTCAAACCCCAGTTCTAGCTGCCCAGGGGGTCCTGGGAGCTGGTATTTGAATCAGGCTGCAAATTTTTGACTGCCTTAAAAACAAAAGACCCTTTGGACCAGATGGGGTTGTCTCTGTGATCAGCAGGGTGGACTGGCACGCTTGAGTGCCTGTGGTTCGAGGTGCCTGGTAGTAGCCAACATCAGACATAGAAGAATGGACACAGCAGGGCACTGGGAGGCTCAGAGACAGGCAGGCCCATATTGTCCAGGAAGAGTCTAAAAGTCTATGGTCTTTTTTGTTTTGTTTTTTTTTAAATGTTCTGACCTTCTGACAGGGCATCCAACCCCCAATAAAAAGTGTCATTCTTACTGAAAAAGTGTGCATTGTCAAGCTGCAGATGCTGAGCCCAGCCTATGTTGACACTTTTGCTATCCTACCAAGTTCATTCATAGTAGTTGGGTCTCATGTTGAAACAGAATGAAAAGCTCTACCTCAACAGTCAGACCAATGACACCCGTTTTGTGAAGGCTTCCCCAACCCAACGCCAGGGCCCATCCAGAAGTGACTGACCCAAGGGTCACGTTCCTCCCTCCCAGCAGCACCTTCACTTCCATCTTCACTGGGCCCTGTGGCTCTGCCCCGGCCTCTGCCAGCATTCACCTGCTCAGGTAGTAGTGCCTCGGCTTCACCCCCAGCCCTGACTTGAACCTGAAATGTGGACAGCAGCGCTTTTCCTCCCCAGAATGTGCCCTACTGATGGATTTCTGAATCACAGTCTAACTCAGTTCCAGGAAAGATCTAAGATCATCTCATGGCCAGCTGTGGGGAACAGAAATAGTAACGATACAGCATGAGAGATGATGGGGTTCAACCTTCCACCACAGCAGGGTCACACCTCTGGCATCTTCATTGGGTCTTTTGTACCTGCTGCTCACCTCCACCTTAGAGAGACAGGCAGGGTCCAGATCACCAGTGGCTAGCTAGCCCTCAACACCAACAGCCATCCTGGGACATTCCTCCAATCTCTGCAAGCATCCATAGCTCTCTGCCTACTTTCTGCCCCAGCCCTGGCTGCAAGTACACAGCTAATGATGTCTAGTCTTGGTGAGGTTCACAGGCAAGTAGGAAAGGACAGTAACAAGCCCAGCAACAAAAATCATCACAACGTCCTTGGATGGGATGATCAGGGACCTCCATGGTAGCCCCAGGGGAGGAAGAGGAGGAGGTGTAGACAGCGTAAGACCCATGATCTGTGACTTACAGATCACTGTGGGTGTTGCCTATTCTCTTAGCCACATTTCCCCCTTCCTAGCTGCCTTGAGGACCTTTTTTTTTTTTTTTTTTT
>CABHPP010068778.1:0-23054 GCA_902168425.1 Peromyscus attwateri | reverse complement strand
AAAAAAAAAAAAATTAATGAAATAATCCTAATGGTATTCTGCAATACTCATGGATCAGTCCCTAACCCAATCATCATCAGAGAGGCCTTCTCTGTCAGCTGATGGGATCAGATGAAGGGACCAACAGGCAAACATTAAGTGGAGCTCAGGGAGTCCCACAGAAGAAAGTCCCACAGATGTGGGATGTCCTTCTGTATGCTGTGAATATGTGTTGCTTTTATTGGTTGATTAATAAAGCTGTTTTGGCCGTGGCAGGGCAAAATATAACTAGATGGGAAAGTCAAATTGAAAACAGGGAGAAAAGAAGGGTAGAATCAAGAGAGATGTCATCCAGCCACCCAAGGAGCAAGATACCAGCAGACCGGTAGCGCCATGGATACATGGCAATATCTAGATTAATAGAAATGGGTTAATTTAAGTTGTGAGTAGCTAGTAATAAGTCTGAGCCATAGGCCAAACAATTATAATTAATATTAATCTCAGAATGATTATTTTATAAGTGGCTGCAGGACCAGGGGAGACACAGAAAAGCCTCCTGCTATAGAAGGGCAAAGATTATAGGCACCAGAGGGGTCAAGGACACCAGAAAAACAAGGCCCACAAAATCAACTAAGCAGGGCTCATAAGGGCTCACAGATACTGAAGTGACAATCACAGAGATTGTATAGGTTGAGATAGGAACTCTGCATATATGTTATGGCTGTTACTTTGGTGTTTTGTGGGGGTGGAGCCATCTCTGCTCTTTTCCCTGATCTTGGGACCCTTTTCTCCCTACTGGGTTGCCTTGTCCAGCCTTGATGGGAGGTTTGTGCCCAGTCTTATTGCATCTTGTTATGCCATGTTGTGTTGATATCCCTGGGAGGCTTATTATTTTTGGAAGGGAAACAGAATAGCAGTAGATCTGGGGGAGAGGGGAAGTTGGTGGGAAGAACTGAAAGGAGTAGAGTGTGAGAGGCCTGCTCCCACCTTTTTGAAGGGTTCTTATGAGAGAGGGATAAGAAAATATTAGATAGAAGAGACACCTAGTCAGTGAGAAGAAAGACAGAAACACAGGATAGCTTCAGGAGGACCTGGATCAATACCCAATGACCTCTTCTGTTTATTCTCAAGGGCTTTTTATAACAAAGCCAAGGGGTGGGGCAAAAGACCTCTCCCTTGCAAGATCAAAGCACACTGCACAGCCAAGTACAGATCCTTCCAAACACCTGGTAACCATGCCCATGGTCAAATCATCCCTTTATGTAGCCCTGTTAGGTAATGCAAGCTCAGATTCTCAGACCCTGAGTAAGTTCTCACTAGGAAATCTCTGTGAGTCTCCACAGTAGAGGGAAGGGAGGATGCTGTTGGGATGTATTGAATGACAGAACAATAAATAAAAAGACAAATGAAAAAAGTTAAACAGAAATAAAATTCAAAATAAAAATGTTGAAAAGTCAAACAAAAAAACTTTAGAAGAAACACACAAGCTGAAATAATGCCGCAAATGAAAAATGCAATAAAAATGAAAATAAAAACACAATGGAGAGCTGGAAAGGTGGCTAAGAAGTTAGAAGCATATACTGCTGTTGGAGTGAACACAAATCCAGCTCTCAGCACCCAAGCCAAGCACCTCACACCCACCCTAGCTTCATGGGTATCTGAAGCCTCTTGTCTGTGCAGGCACTGATAGTGACACACACATATGCACATATAATTTAAAAATAATAAAATAAAGATAACACTTCAATAAAAATCCTCACCAATAGACTGGATCATGTGGAAAATAGAGTAACAAGACTGGAAGACAGGCAGAGGAATTATACTACTCAGTAAAATACAGTGATATATTTACAAACATCCATGAAGGGAACATTGGAAAGCTTTGCAATGACATAAAAAGACCCAACTTTAGGATTATGGGCCTAGAATGACAATACCAAAGGAGTAGAAAATATTTTCAGTAAAGTTATATTATAAATTTTTCTATGCCTAGATAAAAAGATCCCCGTGCAGCTATAAGAGATTAAAAAAGTCCAAGTAGACAGAATGAGAAAAGAAACTCTCCATGACATACTATAGATAAAACATGAAAAATGCATAATAAAGTACACTGAAAGTTGCAACAGAAAAAGATCAAGTCACTTACAGGGCAGGCCTATTAGAATAACATGGGAGTACTCAGCAGAAAAATATAAAGCCAGGAGGACTAAAAAGATTAAATCCAAGTCCTCGAAGATGACAACTGTCAACCCAGACTATTATACCCAGTGAAACAATCCATTAAAAATAAAGGAGAAATAAAAACCTTTCAAATAAAAGCAAATCAAAGGGATTAATGAGTGGTGAGTGAACTCTGCATAGATACTGAAAGAAGTACTTTAGTGTATAGAAGAATACATATAGCCAAAGGAACAAAATAGCCATTGGAACAAAAAAAACACTGCCAGGATTATTAATCATAAGTGAGCAAAGAAAACATCACAAATTAAAAAATTTTTATGAACTAACACATTACTTTTCAATAATAATTCTGAAAATAGTCTCAACAGCACAATGAAAATATATAAGCTAGCCAATTAGAAATGAAACCAAGCCAAAACCAGGATCCATCTATTTTCTACCATCTAGAAACACACCTTCCAGAAGAGATAATTTTAGATATGGTAAAATGATTGAGAAATATATTCCAAGGAAATTAATCTTTTTGAAAAATAACTAAGTATAACTGTTTTAATATATCCTATAATATACATTAAACCAAAACTAGTCAAAAGAGCTAAACAAGGTCATTTCATACTCATCAAAGGAACAATACACCAAGAGGATACTATAAATCTAACATAGAATCACCAAACACAGGTGCATCAAACTTCATAAAAACTTGTAATGGAATGAAACAACATATTAAACACAAAATAGTAATACTGAGTGACTTAAGGACAGCACTATCATCAATAGACAGTGCAGCCAGACAAAAATTAAATAAACACTGATAACTGATACCGTGTATCAATGGACCTAACAGACATCTCTAGAACTTTCCACTCAAACAGATACAGATTCTTCTCAGTATTCTATGAATCTTTCTCCAAAATTGATCACATACCAGGACACAAGGCAAGTCTCTACAAACAAAAGAAAACTGAAATAATGTTCTGTATTTCATTTGATCACAATGGAATATTAACAGCTGTTAAGCATAATTATTTAGAATTCAATTAGAAATCACATTGGTTTAGGAAAATGGTAGTATTAGCTTCCCTTCTAGAGTCTAGAGTCTACAACCTCTGAAGCCACAAGTAATTGGCTAGATTTACAGTTCCAGGCATAAATTCACTGCCATTTTATGGGGTTTAAGTCCAATTAGACAGTCCCTGGTTATTTCCCAAATAAAAATGCCATTATTGCACCACTGAGTGTGTCTTGATGGACTGGTCATTAGGGTTCACAGGTTTTTCAGCTGGGTAGGACTATTGAATTGCTTTACTCCCTTGCCACTTCAACAATACCTTCAACAATACCTAGGATGAGAGATAGTACTGTGTGTGTGTGTGTGTGTGTGTGTGTGTGTGTGTGTGTGTGTGATATTGTATGTACTTGTTAGTGTGGGTGATTGGATATATGTATGCAAGCAAGTGTGAATGCATGTGTATACATATATGTGTGAAGACCAGAGGCTGAAAATGAATGTCTGTCCTGGATCACATTGAGTGGATCTCTCAGTGAACCTGAACCTCATCAATTTATCTAGATTGGCTGGTCAATAAACTTCAGGGATCCAGCTGTCTTCACCTCACAACAATCCCAGTGCTAGAGTTATAGGCACATGCATTATGTTCAGCTGTTTATGAAAGGAAATTTACTGACTTTTCTCTGGCCATTTTTTCTTTTATTTATATATGTCAGTTTCCATTATTGTCTCAATCTTGTCCTCAAAACAGGATTCTTGCTCTTGTCCTTCCAGATTCCTGGAGTCTTTGAACACTACTTCTTCCTGTGCCTGAAGTCAAGATGGCAGCCCAATGTATATACTTTTGGTGGCCTATTTTGTTAATTAATTATCCAGTTTTAAAAATACATTGTTTCAATTGACAAAAAATATTTTTATATTAATTGTCTATTGACTCTTATCAGCGCATTGTATTTGCAGTAGAGATAAGAATGAGGCCTTCGCTGGGGAGAAGGCTCGGGAATAAATTGTCTGTTGTGCAAACATGAAGACCTGAGTTCAGATCCACATAACTCATATAAAAGCTGTGTGATGTCATACATCTGGAACCTCAACTCTGGAGGACAGGGCAGACACAAAGGTAGGAAAATCCAAGTTCAGTGGCTATTCAGTCAGTTACAATGGTGACATTCACGGCTATAGGTCATCTCAAACTAACTCATGGTATAAAGTGACTGAGAAAGATGCTTTAAGTCATCCTCTGGCTTCCACATCTATGTGCACAAGCAGGTGTATCCACAAATATACACCCCACACATGCATGCAGACACACATGCACATAACAAACATACAAGAAACAGATCTATAAATATAAATTCTATAATCTATTCAGATATTATTGAACTTCTCTGTGTTAATCAAGACTATGAGAAAGGAACCAAATGTGTCTTTTGTCACATTGTGTCTGTTTTATTAGTTTCTTCTGTGTAGAAAGTCAGTTTTCATGTGCCCTAGAGAGTGCTTTTGATTTTCCAAAGGTTTGATGAGTTCACCAATTAGTAATTTTTTCCCTTCTTTCCATGTTTACTTCATTCTATTTCATTTCTTTTTTTCCTGCATCATGACACAAAGTATCTTACTGATGATAGAGACTTCTGATCTCCATGGAATATTTTTGGAGACACTGCCTGCCCAGCTCTTTGGTTTCCATCCTCTTGGGGAAATTTCATTCTGGATTCATTCCAGGCCTATTTACCACTTGAATCAGTGAAATAGTACAAGAAAAATGTAAGTTCATGAAACATGACACTAAGATATCATCTAAAAATTTTGCTATTGTTTGCTAATGCCAGCGAATCTGAGTCAGTAACTGGACATTGAGGAATTACAGTCAGTGATACAGAAAAACTTCAGGTTAATAGAAGGTTTTTTTCTATACATATTTCTGTGTACTCGTAAGCATACTGGAATTTATGTATGGTGTTTACCAAAATAATAAGAAAAATTCTACTGACTTCTTTTACCTTTTATTTCTAAACTGTGTTTTGAAAATTCTGCTAAAATCAGAAACTTGTTAATGTAAACTGTGGATTTAAAGAAAATTATTTAGTTAACAGCCTTGCTAGAGGTCATTTTTACCACTTCTCTAGTTTGAATATTAACCAGTTATATAGCTGTTAACCTTTGTATTCAAGAGGGTCAACTATTACATATATATCAATCTTACTCTAACATAGTTTCAAAGGTTCAAAATGTGTTAACAGATGAAAATTCATTGTGTTATTCTAGTATCAATAGAGCAATTATAAGACTTTTTTCAGGTACAGGTATACATGTTGTAAAGTTAATGTATATGATTATACAATTTAAAAGTCAACTTCATGGTATGTGATGGAACTGTTGTTTATAAGCATTCTTTTCTACTCTGTGATAATTATTGAGTAGTAGATGAGCATGTTTCTCACTCTAGTGACCCTGTCACTTAAATCTATTCTTAATATTTTAATTTTCTAAATCATAAATTTGGAATAAACTTTTTTTTTGCCATTTTCCAGTATTGTCTTCATATTAGCTATGAAGAGTGAGCAGAAGAAGAATTACTCAGAGGTAACAGAGTTCATCCTGTTGGGATTTAGAGCCCCTCCCAAGTTTCAAGTGTTCTTATTCTTAGTGTTCCTGATGATCTATATGGTCACTGTGGTAGGGAATGTCAGCATGATAATTGTCATTAAGATGGACTCCAGACTCCAAACACCTATGTATTTCTTCCTTAGAAACTTGTCTTATTTAGATCTCTGCTATTCCACAGTCATTGCTCCAAAAACCTTAGCCAACTTCTTGACAAGTGAAAAGAAAATTTCCTACAATGGTTGTGCAGCCCAATTCTTCTTCTTTGCTTTGTTTGTTACAACTGAAGGCTTCCTTCTTGCTGTCATGGCATTTGATCGATTCTCAGCCATTTGCTCCCCTCTCCATTATCCTGTGCACATGTCCCAAAAGGTATGTGTTCAGTTGGTAACTGGCTCCTACATCTGTGGATGCATCAACTCCATAGTACAAACAGGTTTCACCTTTAGCTTGCGTTTCTGTGGAGAAAACAGGCTGGACCACTTTTTCTGTGATGTCCCAGCTCTGATAAAGATCTCATGTGTTGACACCTTTGTGAATGAGATTGTACTGTTTATTCTCTCTGCTCTCATCATCATCTCCACCACAACCATCATTCTGGTCTCCTATGGGTACATCCTTTCCACTGTCCTGAAGATCCCCTCCACCCATGGCAGGAGTAAGACCTTCTCCACTTGTGGTTCTCATATAGCAGTGGTGAGTTTATTCTATGGAACTGTGTTCTTCATGTATGCCCAGCCTGGGTCCATCTCCTCACCAGAGAAAAGCAAGATTGTAGCTGTGTTTTATACACTTATAATACCCATGCTGAACCCTTTAATATATAGTCTAAGAAACAAAGATGTGAAAGATGCTGTGAAAAAAATATTATTTGGAAAAAGTTCTGAGTGATATTTATAAATCCTTTATTTAGTGAACAAAATTTCTTTTCTAAGTTGTATATGACAACAAATGTAATTTTTTTTTTGGTTTTTCGAGACAGGGTTTCTCTGTGTAGCTTTGTGCCTTTCCTGGAGCTCACTTGGTAGCCCAGGCTGGCCTCAAACTCACAGAGATCCACCTGCCTCTGCCTCCCGAGTGCTGGGATTAAAGGCGTGCGCCACCAACGCCCAGCAACAAATATAATTTTATAAGTATTGTAGAATAATAATTCTAGTACAGATGCATAGAACATTATTTTGTTTGTCCTGAATATAGGAAAGCAAATAACTTCTCACTTTACAATATAATTTCATTTGATTAAGTAGTAAATATGAAAATTTATCCTTATATAATTGTTAAAAATTATGCCATATATATTATACTCTTTTTTGTTATAAGTTCTAAGGTATTGTGATAGTGGCTAAAATGAAAGCATGATCTTAGCATACATTTTGGATGAAATCTTATTGTGGCCCAAGTAGTCACATCTATATTCTAAGAACTATCACCTTTGTAGTTAAAAAAAAAGTATATGTGAAGCATTTCTTCTCACAAATATGTGGCAATACTATTCTGTTAGACTATATTTTCTCATTCCCCCTCTTAATAAAAATATTATATTAATTAAAATTCTGTACAGCTATTTTCTATTGATTTAAACATGTCTTCTTGTGGGAAGGAGAGCCACTCATAGGACTCTTAAAGCAAAATGAAACTTAAATGACACAGAAAATTCAGGAAACTTAATAGGCTTTGGAAGACCAGGATTCCAAGGATATAAAACAGTAAACTACTGCTGTGGAAATAAGACTCTCTTTGGTGGAGCTGGCCACACATTAAGCAGAAAGGTGCACAGAGGTAACTTTCATGAGTTGTCAGTAAGAGTAGTTTGGATTTGGAGGTGATTTAGCTACCTTTATGGCACCTATCATCCTATAAGTACCCTCCAATAAACTTATCGATCTGACAAGTTAGATGTTGGTGGAAAAACTGGGATAAGTAGATATTTATTCATGTCTTCATGCTAAAGTCACACAACACAATTGGTACCCAAAGAGGGACCAACCAATAGACCCAAGGATGAATTGTGAGGACCAGTTCTTTGGCTCTTGAGATAGATGACAAGACTTGTGATTAAGACTGATTTATCTGAGGGGGAAGTGTTCATTGGGGCAGTCTGTATGTGTCTACGGTTCACCATATGTTATAAAATGGTGTTCCTCTTTGCTGTTGTGGCAATTGGATACTCTTTGTGATGGGTGATATGTCATGCAACAAAGAATGATCCACCCAAGAGTGAAATATAGTTTTAGGGGAAGTCCCATACAGTCTTTCTCTATGAAGAACATGGTGGCATGCCTCACTGATGAATGGGAAACACTTAATAAGTACAGAAATAGCACCAAATGGGTGTGGACTACAGAGTCTATTGTAGTTACTGAAAGCATGTAAGGGATGGGAATGTAATCAAACTCTGGCAATTGTTTCATGGGCTTAACATGGACCTGAGGCAGAGGTGCCTGTCCTGGAAAACTTAGCTATATAAGAGAGGAATTACAGTAGAAAAAAAATGCATGAGGATGCTTAATCATTAGCCTGAAATTTGTAAGGGAATGTAATAAGAAAGAAAGATGAAAAGGGAGTATTTGTTTGTCATTTATTATAGCTATCATAATGCAAGGGCAAGATTGTACAAAATAGAAATGTATTAAAGATTCCTTCCTGGGATCCAAAGACTTGAAACTCACGGGAAGTACTGGACAGTGAGGATAAAAAGCTGAAGTGATAGAGCATACCATTTAGGTCTAATAATGATAGAAAATGTGATAATCATGGAGTACTCTGTATCTGAACTGCTTTAAATATGGAAGAAATAAGCCAAGAACAAAAGGTCCTTCTAAAGCCTGTATTCTGAAGTTGGGGGACATAGGACTGAAAGGGACTCTGAGTGTTATGGAAGCAGAGAAACAGAGTAATATGTCAACCCTTCCTTCCTTGAGACAGGTTCCATAACTTGAAGCAGAGAAAGGGAACTCATTCCCTGACAGACTGTCTATAGGAGTCAAGGAGCATTTGGTTTTTTCTCTCTGAGGTCATGAATATAAGAAATTGGAGGACAACAGAAGAAGAATCAGTATACTGAGGCAACTTGATATGTATACTGTAGCATTTGATGCTCAGTTCACAGAGGAGTTTTAATAAAGTAGTTGATATAGAAGAGACCGTGGGACTGGTATTGAGTGTTAGTAGATTTGTTGAACTCAATAGGTGGGCATGATCTTTATGAAGTAGGAGAGGTTCTAAAGATCATGGGGCAAAACAGATAACAGCAGTGCTCATCTAGGTCTCTCGAAGGTAAATATGGAAAGATTCTCATTTAGCAAGATGTCCTAGGGAAAATACAGGCAGAGAGCAAAGTCATTGAATTTATAAATAAAGCCCAGCAACTGTTCACATAAAAAACAAAGGGCATACTAGTACAGCCTACAAAGATTAGACAATAATCTCTCCCCAAAGAGTACACTGTGTACATATCTACCAAGGTAAAAAAAAAAATGGTATTGGTGGCTGAGAATGTTCACCTAACCTGGAGCACCTTCAGCAGCTCTGTGTGGCCAATGGAAAGGTAATACTGTAGCCCTGCTCCTCTCTGAGCTTTAGGTTTCCTGAGTAGTGCAAGCTGGCCCAGCTAAGACCACTAGGAATAAAGAGATGTGCAGTGATCCTACAGCAATATCCAAATCCCAGGATGAGGACAGTATAGTGATCATAGAAAACGACTGTGGATTAGAGAGTGCTAAATGTGGTAGTATACCCCATGGATGCTGATGACCTCCATCATTGATCTTTTGAGTAATGTTTCACTCAATTCGTCTTTCATGCTGTACCGAATCATGCTAATATTTTCTTATTATTTTATTACCTACTGAATACCCAAACCAATCGGAAGTTGCAAGGGAAGACGGAAAATTTTTTTAAGGATACTGTTTATTCTCTTTTAAATTTTATTTTCATTATATGTTATCCTTTGAATGTCATATGAATTTGGAAGCTCCCAGAAGGACATAACAAAGGCACCCTACATATGTGGGGGGAAAAAAAGGACTCCGAGGAGCCATAATGTTGTTAGATGGAAACCTCAGTGCTAGGGTGAGCTACCTCCTTATGAATTGTGGTTAGGGAGGCCTCCCAAACCTTAAGGCTATTGTCACTGCTGTTGACTCCATGCCAGAACAATAGAGTAAGTCAATATTTTTGAGGATACTGCAAGCTTTGGTTGCAGGACATGCAGAAATCAAACTGATGGGTGTGGATGGTATCTGCTAGCTGACTTCCTTAGTTCCAGAATGTACTTTGTTCATTGTTGTGGATTAATTATCACTCACAGTCCTGATCAGCTATGAACCCTGCATGCTACACTGCCAACATGTCAGGCAAGAGAGATCAATGGTACATTATTGGCAAATTATTATGGAATCAGCAAACTGCTTATGATTAGACTCAAAGCCTTCTTCACAGATACTGTAAGACAGGACAAAAATCCGTGAATGCCTCAGTGATAAGAACACAGCTACTGGTTTTTTTTTTTTGTTGTTGTTGTTTTTTAAATAGGTATGGTGTGCTTGTCAAACTACCGTGTAAACATTTGTCTTTGTGCCTATAGATCCCTGTTATTTTTAGCCTTGATAAAGTACTTATTCAGTGCAAGGTGGTTACTGCAAAGACTCATAACTGTTCAAGTTCTAGGAAATAAGTGACTGTCTGTGACAGTGGCCTAATGTTCAAGCATTAATGGAATAAACTAACCTCGATTTCTTATATCACATCCTCCGGGTTCAGGGACCATCATGCCTGAGGAGTTTTCAGAAATGAATCTAAGAGCTAGAGGGAGAGGTGGATATTTCCTTTGAATTGAAACATTTCCTCATGGAGGGAGGAAGGAGCTTCATAAAAGGAAGCTAAACAAAACTTCCAATGCTCTAAAATTTCACAGAATTTATTATGTTCATCAAGTGTAGAAAATTACAAAATTCCAAAGGCCTCTCTCTGAGGTCATAAAACTAATGAGGGTTGCTGGCAAGGAGAGAGTCTCTGGTGGGGGTTACTGGCAAGGAGGTTAAGACACAAAGGTTTCATGACTTGTCACTATGAGGTGAGTTTTCAGCAATGCCTTTGAGTCACCCATCATGCTCTCATTAATGCCAGTGGACACACTGGTCACCCAAGCCTGACTCAGGTGGAAACTTTTCATTGGTCTCTTCCAATGCCATATCTGGCATAAACAGATATTTGTTCATGTCTTCCCAGGAGAGGATAGTTAACAAATAATAACTGCTCCTATATAAACACCACATATATACCAGGCAGTCTTGACTATCATATTTTCTAAAGGAGGAAATTGTAGCACTAGATGCTGAAGAATCTTGTTCAACCCAAACACCTGAATGGTTCTAAAAATGTATTAGCCAATACATAGCCCAGTGCCTGTGGAACAGTTAAAAACATAATCACACAGACTAGAGACAATAATTGTTGAATTCTGTTATAGACATGTAGCCAGCCCTGGGACATAACATATTTGATCTTCCTGTCATTATTGTTATAAATGTTCTGCTTCTATTTTCATTTAACATTTTAACCAATTTTGGTTATGAAACAGTGTAATGTTTTTTTAAACTTATCATACATTACAGTTATTCCTGTCATCTTTTCATGTTTATTTTTCAATTGTCAACTTGGTAGGGTCTGCAGGAAAGAGAGTCTCAATGCCCTCCTTGTACAGATTCCATTGGCCTGTGGACATGCCTGGGTATGATTCTCTTAACTGGGTTAATTTAAATGGGTGGACCCATGCTATAAGGGGTGACACCATTTCATGGCCTGGGTCCTGGACTGAAAAGGAGAGAGAGGTCCTAGGATAAGGATTCATTGCTCTCTGATTTTTGACTATGAATGAAATATAACCAGCTGCTTCAAGTTGTTGTCATGGTGGTTGACCAAAAATGATGGATTGTAACCTGGAAATATGGGCTCAAATGAATCTTTTCTGTCATAAGCTGATTTTTTTCAGATATTTTATCATAAGTACCACAAAAGAAATTAAGACACACACCTAATTTGGTCTCTCTCTCTCTCTCTCTCTCTCTCTCTCTCCCTCCCCCCTCTCTGTGTGTGTGTTTGTGAGTGTGTGTATGTGTGTGTGATTTCTTTAGGATAATTTTTTATACCTATATTAATATACAGGAACTCTTGCATTTTTGTTCTTTCTTTTTCTTGGAAAAAAATTTCACTAAAATGCAGTCATTTAATCTGTAGTATAAAATCTGAGTGCAAGAAAAAGAAAAATCAATTATTCATGTTTTATCTCACTGTACCTAACTAAAATGTTAACCAATTAAAATGTTAATTTTGAATTTTCTGTTAAAATGGTTTAGATATGGTGCTTAAAATATTAATTTTGGAAACTGAGGCAGAAAAATATCCTTTTTCCAGGATTTATGAGAGAGATCTGTTCCACAAAATTATTTTTTAGAGATAATAAACAGTTTAAATTCTTTATTGAAAATAGAGTTGTTTTTAAAAAAATATTCATACACAGAGTCCAAATTAGGTCTGTGCCTTAATTTCTTTTGTGGTGGTTATGATAAAATACTCTGAAAAAATCAGCTTAGGAGTCATAAAAGTTTTGTTAAACATACTTGATCACCCACTAAAACCCCAAGTACCTCTATTCAGTAAACCCTCATTAACTCCATAACCTGGGTTCCATTTCTGCTGTCCTGCAGCTCTACCCTCTTTCTTTGCAGCTCCTACCTGTAATCCTATAATAAAACTTATTTCTGCAACTTGACTTTCTGTGGTTGGTGATTTTCATTCCTCAAATTCACTTGATGAATAATTTCCATTGAGCCACTGACTCAATGGAAATTCTGTGTTACCACGCACTTCCTGGGTTAAGCCCACCAGAGACAAAAGAGAAAGCCTCTGATATTCAAATGATCCCAGATTTTCACCATTTCAACACCACCCACAGGACAGACAGAATGAAAATATAAAAGATGGACTCCAGCCAAGTCTGACCCAGTTTTCATTTCATCTGTGACTGTTTGTTGCTTATACTTGGCCATAAAACATTCAATGGGCACAAATTTCTTGATATCTGCCACTTACCCAATCCCCAACATGGGATCCTATCAGAGTAATTGCAATCTCATACTGGTGATTAGGGGCATCAGAGATCAAACCATTAGATGTTTAATTAGACTGTTTTCAGGAATGAGAAAGTGTACCAGGCTTTCTTTTGGGCCACCAGCCAGCTAACAAATCATGATTCAGAGACTTATTATTAGTTTTGAATGCTCGGTCTAGCTTAGGCTTGTTTCTGGTTAGTTCTTTTAATTTAAACTGATCTGTTTCTCTTTATCTACCTTTTGCCTCAGGGCTTTTTTCCCTTTCTTCCTCCTGCATATCTTACTTTCATTGTTTTTTGTGTCTGGCTGACAGCTGCATGGCTTCTGGCCCTGGGCATGTCCCTCTCTTTCTCCCTTATTCTCTCCTCCTTCTTCTCTGTCCCTGAGGCTAGATTTCTCCTCCTATCTATTCTCCCTGCCTGCCAACCACACCTATCCCTTTCCCATCTAACTATTGGCCATTCGGCTTTTTATTAGACCAATCAGGTGCCTTGGGCAGACAAGGTAAAACAGAAGCAACTCATCTTTACATAATTAATCACACATCCTTACATTGTTAAACAAATGCAGCACAAACAAAACTAACACACCTTTACACAGTTAAAGTAATATTCTGCAGCGTAACTAAACCTTTGCCTTGTTAAGACAATATTCCACAACAATGAGGAAATTGTCAGAACTGAAATTAAGTCACACGAGGTGTGGTGGCATTTTCGTGTAATCTGAACACTTGGGAAATGAGAACAGGAGGATCATAAGTCTCAGGCAGCCTGGGATTCAGTGAAGACTCTGGCTGAAAGTCTACAACAATCAATAGTCACTTGTACTACTGCTTCTCAAAATAATGAAAGCCAAGACTATGGAGAAATGGTTCTTAAGCATGGTCAACTGACACTAGGTATTTTTCCAAACTTTGAATGTAAGAAGAAATAAATTTAAATCTTCCAAGCTTTATTTTCTATTTCTGTTTTGTGTTATTCACAAATGTTGAATTTCATAAAGTAATTTCTGTGGATGTATGCTCATTTTGTTTTTTTAATTTTTTGTTTTATTGTATTATTTATTGTATGAGATATAGTTGCATACTTTTTCACATGCACTTTCTTATTACAGTCACCAGTGCACTGTCATGATTTTCACTCAAATTGTTATTGGTATGATACTTGGATTATTGTTTAAATTTTATTGGTATAACTTAGTAACCTTTATATTTTTAACTTTTTATATAGCATTTTAATGATTTGCTTATTTAAATCCAAGCCCTATATTCTTGGAAAATACAGAAGTTTTTTCTCTCTGAAATAGGAATATTTTATCCCATTTACTATAATGGCAATATTCTATTTTAGTAACTTTTGCTACAACTAATATATTAATCCTCTTACTGTTTTTGTATTGCTTTTGTTAAATGATCCTCACATTTTCCTCTGTGAGACATATAAACCTGAATATAGTATTACTTGTGTTTACATATGGGAATATATTTACTCCATTTTTTGTAATGCCTCCATTCACAGCCTCATTGTTTTCTCAAACATGTTATCTAAGGCAGTTTGAATCACAAAAGACAGATTACAGAAATAATTTAGAAAACTCAAAAGAAAAAGGAAAGACTACTACATTTGTCCACAATATACTATATTGCATATCATAATCCTATTATTATTTGATTATCAATTTGATAAAAGTTAATGTAAGGATAGGAAGATTGGGAAGAAGAAAATATATTGGGTGGTTTAGCAAAAATTAAGGATACATGAAGAATCTTTATGGAAATATACTAGCTTATAAACTAATCAAAAACACAATATATAACAAAGGGTTTTTAACAGAAGTTTCCTGCATGAATTGATGATGTTGCTGCAGAGGACATAGGTTATTAAATTACAATCTCCAGCCAGGCATAGTACACCTACTCATGAGATATTGGTCAAGCAAACCCTAGAGGCACCTAAAACTGAATGTATTACTGCAATTGCTCTTGTTGGCTCATCATAACTAGATGGTAAGATGCTTTTGCTGAAGACATTAATCCCTTTGCCTGTAAGACATAGAAAAATCAGTTTCAACTGTAGAGGGTACATTCTCCCTTCTGGCTAGCTTACACAGTTCTAAAAGTTGTTATGCAGCCCACTGCGAGAGAAAAGAAATCAACAGTGTCTCTAAGTGCTGATCTTTACATGCTGTAACACTGACCTACATGGGATTATGTGCCCATTGGTACAAGAGTGGCATAATTGATAGGAGATAACCAATCATTTTCTGGTTTGGTATGAAGTCTGCTCCACATGAGGAATTTGATGTTTTGTACTGTAAATTTGGTCAAAATCCCATGACTAGGGAGATCATAGGCCCTGAAGAGGAAGTTACTGCTGTTGGTTTGCTAAATGGTCATGGGGTCAAACTGCCTTCTAAATTTAGTCATGTTTATTCCTAAAGATTTCTGTTGCTTCTACCTTTGTCAGAGAACCTTCTTTTGACAGTAGTTAATGCAGCCCCATACTGGTCAAAGCACCATGTACAAGTAAATGAGCATCGATCTGTGGAGGAATCATCCATAGCAAGCCCTTCTCCCACAACCTAGTTCAGAAAACCTTGCAGAAGACAGAGAAGAAAGAATGAAAGAGATGTGGTGGAATCTACAAAATTCTGACGTATTGACATGGCTAATACATATGTCAGTCTATAGGAGCTCTGGTTACCTGTACCAGATCTACACAAAATCAAGCAATCAACATTCCTGCATGACCAGGAACTGGGCACCTGATGCTTTGGTGGACCAGCTATTAGAAATTGATGACTACCAAAGGAAGGAGAGTCAGTCTTTTTTGGGAACATGACAGTTAATAGCTTGCCCATGTCCCAGTTAATGGCAACATCCATATGTAGATGGGCAGCAGTAATAGGACTCAAGGTTATTAATAACCAACAAAACAGATGATTTCTAGACATGACACACATTTTTAATTCTAGCACCTAGGAGGCAGAGGCGGGCAGACTTCTATGAGTTCAAGGCCAACCTGGTGTACATAGAATTTCAGTTCAGCCAGAAGTACATAGTAAGACCCTGTCTTAAGAAAAAAAAAAGGGTAAAAGGAAGGCATGAAGATGAGAGGAGATGGTGTGGGGGGCACAAGAACAAGTTAGAAGATGGTGGTGGGGATTGCTATGACCAAAGTACATTGCACAAATGTAGGCTACTCTCAAAAACAAGTTAAAATATTGGCTATAATGGTAAGAATATATGTATTTTGTAGTCATCACCATAATGTATTGTTTTACATGTGTAGTTTAACATATATAAAATTTTACATATTAAAAATTATATGTTAATACTGTGGTTTAAATTGTGTTTTTTTATGTTGATTTGAGTGTTGTTTGCATATTGCTACTAGGATGATGTGATGGTTTGAATAAAAATGGCCCCTATAGGCTCAAATATTTGAATACTTGGTCCAAATAGGGAGTGAGCACTACTTGAGAGGGATTAGGAGGTACAGCCTTGTTGAAGTAGGTATAGACTTGTGTTGGAGCCCACTGAGGTTTGCTAGTGGCTTTACTCAGCAAGTCTGCATAAGAGGATGCTTGGATCACGGTCCTGAGTACCAGGTATTTGGAAGGGTCTATACTTGGCTGTATCTAGCAAGGGGGAGGCCCTTGGCATTGTTATAAAAAGCCTTTTAAATAAATTCTGGGCTGGTGGATAAGGATCCAGGCCCACCCAAGGCTAGCCTGTGTTTCTATCTGTTTCTCTCCCCTTTATTTTTGTCTTAATCTCTTATATCTCACTCCTCATGAGTCCCTGGCATAAATAATTGTGTGAGCTGTGTAGCATGAATCTTAAAGAGTCTTAATAAAATCAAACCTGAGCCAGGTACTGGGGTGAAATGCTGGAAGGTCAGAGAGACAGAATAAGCCACAGCTAACCTCACCTGGCCAACTTCTTGGCTGGTCTTGCTTCCTCAGACTGGAAGCCTCTATGTCTTCATATCCAAATGACTCTCAGCTGAACTGCTGCTAGAAGCCTGAATGCTTATCCAGCCCAATGCTTCTCTAGGCCAAATGCCTAACCAGGCCAGAATGCCTCGAGTGTCTGGTCCTCATGCCTTATATACCTTTCTGCTTTCTACCACCACTCCCTGGGATTGAAGGCTTGCTTTCTGGGATTAAAGGCGTGAGTCACCATGCTTGGGTGTATCCTTGAACACATGGATTTCTATCTCTGGAATGCTAGGATTAAAGGCGTGTGCTACCACTGCCTAACTTCTGTTTAATATTGTGGCTGTTCCGTCTCTGACCCCAGATAAGTTTATTAGCATGCACAATATTTGGGGGAATACAATACCACAGAGCTGGTGTCCCACAACTTGTTATTGGAGTGTGCCACTGGGTGTGAGATTTGAGGTTACAGAAGCCCAAGCCAGGCCCAGTGGCTTTCTCTTTCTGTTGCCTGCATATCTAGATGTAGGATTCTCAGCTACTTCTTTGGTACCAAGTCTACCAGTGTGCTGCCGTGATAATAATGGACTAAACCTGTGAAACTGTAATCAAGTCCCAATAATTCTTTATGAGAGTTGCCACCGTCATGATGTATCTTCCTAGCAATAGAATACTGACTAAGACAGAAGATTTTACTTTATTCTCTTGAGGGCAGTAAGAAAGGGTTTATTTCACACTACAACAAAGTCAGAGCAAGAATTCAGGGAGGAACCTGGGGGCAGGATCTGATGCAGAGGCAATGGAATAGTGCAGCTTACTGACTTGCTCCTCAGGGATTGCTCAGCTTCTTTTCTTATAGCACCCAATGTTAGGGATGCTGTGAATGTGTTGCTCTGATTGATTGATAAATAAAACGCTGATTGGTCAGTAGCCAGGCAGGAAGTATAGTGTAGGCGAGATAAGGAGAGAGGAGAATTCTGGGAAGTGGAAGGCTGAACCACCGCCATGAGGAGCAGGATGTAAAGTACCGCTGCGGGATTTGCAGGTGAGAGAGATTTGTCCAGACCGTGGGCCAGCAGAACCAGGAGATAACCCTAGCTACAATCCAAGACCAATATCCCATAAGTGGCACCATCCACAGTGAGCTGGGCCCTCCCACTTCAATTATCAATCAAGAAAGTACTCCCACAGTCTTGACAACAGACCAATCTGATGGAGGAATCTTCTGAATTAAGGTTATTGATTCTCACATGACTAACTTGTGACAGGCTGACCTAAAACTAGTTGGCAAAAGCTCAATATCAGGCTCTAAAGCAGCATTATTCACTTCCATTGCTATATCTGTAGCTATGAACCAATACAAATCTTTTTATTCAATTTTAAGTTATCTCAAGAATTTTTTCCAGCACCAAGCTGAAATTTGAAGATTTTTTTAACACAGGGCATTGGCAGAGCTTAGAGATCTAGCCTACAGTACTCATGAATGGATTAACATTGCTATGAAAAGGATTTGTGAAGCTGGGCTTTTCTATCTCCTACCATGTAAGAACCAGTAAGAAGGCCATTAGCAGATCCTGATACCTTGATCTTCATTTCCAGAACTATGGGAAATAAATTTCCATCTTTAAAAAATTCTCTAATGTTCTATTTCTTTCACAAAACAATAAACTAAGGTTGTTTTTCTTAGGGAATTGTTTGATATGGGAAAACTCCACATATGTCTCATCACAGTTTTTCATGTTGAATGAATATATCATGAAATAATGGGTTTTTGTTTGTTTGTTTTTTAAACTATTAATTTTTATTTCTTTTATTATTAACTATTTTTCCCCAGTCCAATCAGTTTCCTCCCTCCCTCCTTCCTCTCATCCTAGTCCCTCTCTCTGTTGCAGAGTATTTGTTTACACTGTGAAGGTGTGTCTTTGCCAAGGTGCCTTCTGATTGGTTTAATAAAGAGCTGAATGGCCAATAGCTAGGCAAGAAGAAGTTAGGTAGGATTTCCAGGGACAGAGAGGACTCTGGGAAGAAGAAGGGTGGAGTCACCAGCCAGATGGAGAGGAAACAGGAGGTTCAAAATAAAGAGAGGTAATGCTTCATGACAAAACGTAGATTAATATAAATTGTTTAATTTAAATTATGAGAGCTAGTTGAGACAAGCCTAAGCTAAAGGCTAAGCTTTCATAATTAATAACAAATTTCCGTGTCATTATTTGTTAGCTGGCAGCTGATGAAAAGCTTGCTACACGCCCCCAACTAAGCTGTTACATTGACTACATATTTTAAAATGTATTTGTTTGAGAATGTAAAAAATATGCACAAAACACATACAGTTGATACTATAATGTGTGTTTTTTCTTTTTTTTTCCTTACTTTTATTGAAAACAGATTTTTTCCCTCAAATATCCTGGTTACAGTTTCCAATCCCCTCTACTCCTGGAGCTCATTGCCACCTCCCCTCCCACTTAGATCCACCCTGTTTCTGTCTCTCATTAGGAAACAAACAGGCTTCTAAGTGATAACAATAAAATAGTATAAGATAAAACAAAAACTAACACATCAGAATTGGACAAAATGAACAAACAAAAGGAAAAGAGCCCAAGAGAAGGCACAAAAACAGACACACTTATCTGCACACTCAGGAATCACATAGAAATGCTAAATTGGGACCATAATACATACACAAAGGACATGTAGGGTAAAAAGAGAAAAGAAAAAATATAGATAAAATAAAATAAAAAAGATAATCAAAAAATAAAAGTCATGGCAGAACATTGTGAAAAAAGAAACCTCCAAAGATGCCATTGAGTCTGTCTTGTGTTGACCATCTCCTGCTGGGCATGCAGCCTACCCCTAAGAGTAGTTTGTTTCCCAGTGAGACTCCCTTGGAGGAAAGTAAGTTTTCACTTGCAAGTGGTTATCTATTGGAGATTGCTTCTGGGTTAGGGATGGGTCCATGTGTCCACTTCTCCTTTCAGCTGTAGGACCCCAACTGGGCAGACCATGGAGGCCCTGTGCATGCTGCCTCAGTTCTGTGAGTTTGTATGTGCATCAATCTTGTTAATCTTGAGGGCCTTTTTCTTTTCTATTTTTTGCTTTTCTTCTTTTCTTTTCTTCCTTCCTTCCTTCCTTCCTTCCTTCCTTCCTTCCTTCCTTCCTTCCTTCCTTCCTTCCTTCCTCTCTCTCTCTCTCTCTCTCTCTCTCTCTCTCTCTCTCTCTCTCTCTCTTTCTTTCTTTTCATTTTACACACCAATCAAAGTTTCCATCCTTCCCTTTTTTCCACTTCCCCCTATATTCCCCCCAGCCCACCTCCCATCCACTCCTCATAGTGAGTAAGGACTCTCTTGGGGAGTCAACACAGGCTGGCATACCAAGTTGGGACAGGACCAAGCCCCTCCTCTCTGCATCAAGGCTGAGCAAGGCATCCCACCATAGAGAATGGGCTCAAAAAAGCCAGTTCATGCACCCTGGATAAGTCCTTGTCCAACTGCCAGGGTCCCCACAAAGAGATCAAGCCACACAATTGTCACCCACATTCAGAGGGCCTAGTTCAGTCCCATGCAGGTTCCCCAGCTGTCAGTCCAGAGTCAATGAGCTCCCATTAGCTCAGGTCTCAGCTGTCTCTGTGGTTTTCCCCATCATGATCTTGATCCTCCTTGTTCCTCTAATTCCTCTCTTCAACTGAACTCCAGGAGCTCAGCCAAGTGCTTGGCTGTGGGTCTCTCCATCTGCTTCCATCAGTCACTGGATGTAGGTTCTATGATGACCATTATGGTACCAATCTGATTACAGGGGAAGGCCAATTCAGGCACCCTCTCCACTATTGCTAGGAGTCTTAGCTGGTATCATCCTTGTGGGTTCCTGGGGATTTCCCTAGCACCAAGTTTCTCCCTAACCCCATAATGTCTCTCTCTGTCAAGATACCTCTTTCATTGCTCTCCCTCTCTGTCCATCCCCCAACTCAGGAGGGCCTTATTTTCTTGGAGTCCTCCATTCCCCTGGCTCTTATACTCTGCCTCCTCTTCTGCTGGGTTACCTGATCAAGGGGTGGAATTTGATGAAGACATCCATTTATGGCTGAGTGTACCAAGGTCTCTCATTCTCAGCATAATGTCTGAGTCTGGGTCTCTGTATTTGTTTCCATCTGCTGCATGAGGAAGCTTCTCTTATGATAGATAGGCAAGGCACTGATCTATGAGTATAGTAGAATGTCATTAAGAGTAATTTTATTATTACATGTTGTTTTGTTTTGTCTTTAGAACAGTAGTATTTGGTTTTACCCTAGGTCCCTGGACTATCTAGTCCTGGTAACATAAGCAGTGCTGGATATGTGTTCCATCTTGTGGAGTGAGCCTTACATCAAGTCAGATATTGATTGTTTACTCCCACAAGCTTTGTGCCATCACTGCCCTATCATATCTTGCAGGCAGGACAACCTTCTAGATCAAAGGGGTTTTGGCTGGGTTGATGTTTATGTTTCTCTTTTGGTATCTGCAGAGTAAAGGCTCTCTGTATGAACCAGCTCAACTTCTCCTTGTTTAATAAGTTATGTAGGTGTTGTCTTCATCAGTGGGGCTTGCCTTCAGTTTGTGGAGAGAAACATAGACTGGGCAACAGCCTAGTTATACGAGGATTTCCATGGGACTTTGGCCAACAACTCAATTAGATGTAATCCAATCCTGATACTGGAATATTCATTTGGTGACAAGAGATGTCCAGCTGGGGCTCTGTCTCTCCTACTATTTGGCAATTTCATTTAGGTCACCTTCATATATGAATATATTTTAGGAAGATTCTACTGTACTAGGTTTCCATACTACTCCTCAAATGGCCTTTAATTTTAGCTGTCTCTTCCCATATTTAGTTGTCTTTCCTCTCTTATCCCTGTCTTCTTTCCCCCTCTCCATTGATCCCCCTATTACAGTCTCCCCCCACATGCCTAAAAAATTATTTTTTCTATTTTCTTTCCTAGAGACATCTTTATGTCTCTGCTTACTCTCTTATTCTATATCTACTCTCTGTGGTTCTGTAGCTTGGTTATCATTGACTTAATAGTTAACATCTAAATATAAGCAAATATGTACCATATTTGTCTTTCTGGGTCTGGGTTACCTCATTTGAGATGATTGTCTTCTAATTGTATCAATTTACTTGAGAATTTTATGATTTCTCTTTTTTTAAACAGATGATTATTACTACATTGTGTAAATGCATCACATTTTTTGTATCCATTTTACTGTTGAGAGACATCTACATTGTTTCCAATTTCTGGCTATCATTAATATAGAAGCAATGAACATGGTTGAGCAAGTATCTCTGTGGTAGGATGAAGCATCCTTTGGGTTTATGCCCAAGAGTGGTGTAGCTGGATGTTGGGGTACATAGATTCTAATTTTTCTGAGGAACTCCCATGTTGATTTCCCCAGTGACTATAAGCTTGTAGTGCTTTAAGTGTTTCTTAGCTATTCAAGTTTCCTTTACTGAGAATTCTCTGTTTAGATCTGTACCCCATTTTTAATTGGGTTTTTGTTTTCCTGATATCCATGTTTTTGAGTTCTCCATATATTTTGGATATTAGCCCTTTATCAGATAAGTAATTGGAAAAAAAATCTTTTCCCATTCTGTAGGCTGCTGTTTTGTCTGAATGACAGTGGCCTTTACCATGCAGAAACTTCTCAGTTTCATGAGGCCCCATTTATTTATTGTTGATCTTAGTGCCTGTGTTGTCTTGTTCTGTTCAGAAAGTCTTCTCCTGTGCCCATGAGTTCAAGGCTATTCCCCACTTCCTCTTCTATCAGGTTCAGTGTATCTGGTTTTATATTGAGGTCTTTGATCCTTTTGGAGGTTTTTTTTGTTTTTTTTTGTTGTTTTTTTTTTTTTTTGGTGGGGTGATAAATATGAATCTATTTGGATTCTTCTGAATACAGTTGTCTGGTTTTATCAGTACCATTTGTTGAAGATGATGTCTTTTTTCCAGTGTGTATTTTTGGCTTTCTTTTAAAAAATTAGGTGTCCATTGGTGTGTGGATTTATGTCTGGGTCTTCAATTCTATTCTATTGATTAGTGAGTCTGTTCTTGTACCATGCCATTTTTATTACTACAGCTCTATAGTACAACTTGAAATCAGAAATGTTAATACTTCCAGCAGTTTTTCTATTAGGATTGCTTTAGCTATCCTGTGATGTGTGCGTGTGTGTGTGTGTGTGTGTGTGTGTGTGTGTGTGTGTGT